>KN485145.1:0-37619 GCA_000787095.1 Periophthalmodon schlosseri
AATTTATATTATATTTATATTTATAAAGTATTCACTATAAAATGTACTCAATACAGTACCTAAAATATATACTATATATAGCACTTTACTACTTTTACTTCATTTGGTTCCAGCACTGATGAAAGTAGACCTTGTGGTTGAGGTCAGAAAGTGCTACCCACATTGCTACACAAAAAAATGACACTTTACTGTCTATACCCCCCTTGCCTCCTCCCCTTGACCAGTATACTTTAAATCATTTGGGCAGTTGGATGGTCTATAATTTGCCACATGTGCCACTGAAAATAGTCTTCATACAGTCTTCAAATAGCAAACGATAGTGCTGTGTTGGAGCGTGTGGCGACGAGAGGTGGTGGCGACAACCTCACAGCTGCTGGGCCTGAGACACAAAGAGGCTGCTGTTGCCCCACACATGTACAAGTGTGCTTAGAGATCACAGCCAACAAAAGCATCTCTGCCCACTCTGCCTGTCCAATACTACTGAAGTCAAACATTTCTACCACACATATGAGCAGGATACACCCAGCCTAAGAGCCTACCTGGACAGCTAGAAAGCCCTCTTCATCCGGGAGGATTCTGTACGTATGGACGTGCTTCTGAAACCTGAAAAAAAAAAAAAAGACAGGAAGGAATTAGACTCTATGTATTTTTATCACAGGATACAAGTCTCACGATACAATATCACAGTTTTGCGATACATGTGGTAATTGATAAACTGCACGACATTCTGCAATATATCACCATTTTTAAAGAACCAAATACATTTTAGCAACATTTCTTCTTTAAACACTACCTGCATAAACTTAATATGAAATACACCCATTTTATTCATCAAAACAGTAAATATGTCAAATGGATAAAAATGCAGATACATTTTTCTTTCTCTAAGCAAGCAACCAAATTAGCACTGTCACAAAATAATTTTGTAAAATATACAAAAAAAAACCCCTCAACTAGCAATTAGAGATAAGCCGATATGTCTGTTGGCCGATATATATAATCCAAATCAGACCCATATATCGGTTGCTCTATATTCTAAACAATCGGTATCGGCATCAGCCATGAGAAAAAAAACAAAAAAACAACAACAAAAAAACAAAAACAAACAAACATATTGGTCAATCTCTACTGGCAATACATGGATAAAGCAGCCCACAATATCAATACTGAATTTCTACATTTAATGACTTAGTATAGTTTTATGGTGTGCCAAAATATCAATATACCAATTTTTTTTAAATCTGAACACTTAAATTGCACATGTGGAGATTTTTTTGATGTAGTATGTAAACACACACTGCTGTAGAGGGTCAAATGATTATACAGCCATGACTCATTTTACTAATAATAATAATAATAATAAAAGTGTTTTAATGTTTTTTTTTTTATTATTGCAGCAAGGTGCATTTAGAAAAGGCTTTATTGGGAGTATGCTTTTAGGGCTTTGTGTCAGCGCCATAAACTAGACATCAATATTGCCATTTATCATAAAACTTTTCAGTAGCAATATTCACACTTTTCACACCCAGTTGTTATTGTGACAGGCCTAAGAACTATTACAAAACAATATAAAATTTTAAACTGTCAAAAGATTCAATAGGTCTTCCATTTACTTTGATGATACGTACATGACCCAGGGAAAGGGGGGGCCTAAATGGTGTGGAGAACCCAAACCTGTCGCTGTCCATCACAGCATACAGACTGTTGTCCTTTATCATTACAGTAGCATACCATAACATGACGAAGATAGTACTATTGTTAAACCGCAATAGTTTTGGCTTAGCAGTTGTGTCAGCAGTCCATTTTCAACAGTAGATTTTTAAACCTGCGAGTGATCAATACTTCAGCAGTGAAACAGAGTGCTACATAACATGCAGCCTGCAGCCCTCACTTCAATGATTTTCATGTCCACTCTTATGTCTACCCAGTGGAGCGTACACCAAACGTCCAGTTTACTAATAATCAAATGTTACGGTCTGTTGTGGTCTCATTGTTGTAATGTTAGTGAAAGTTTAGTGGCAGAAAAAGTAACACACTTCTGCCCCATGTCCAGCACAGCACCCTGGAACCAAACACATACAAATAACCAGGAAAGAATAAATCCATGTGAGGAATTCTTCCCTGTCGGAGAGCTCAGCTGGTTTTCCGGTCTTTCCAGGTCATTATTAGGGAAGCATGAAATACACTGGGTCCTGCAAACTTTATCCAAGACTAGAGTAAACTACAGGGTAAACTATTATAATATAAAATATTTTTTTGTTCATCACAGCCAAGTGTTTTTCTACATTGGGTCAACAGAAAAAAAGGCAGCGGAACAAGTAGAACAAGAAGATTAAAACAACAGCATATAATTAAAGTCTAATAATAATTACTTACATGGTTTGGTCATATCACATTTGTCCTGACGTGTATTTGCTTTATCAACATCTGAAGTATATTTAAAGGTGCACTGGTAACATCACGTCCAAGGAGATGGACAAGTTTAATGCCATATTGTGGAAAAATCCAGGCAACACCAGAACCTCTCCAATGGCAACAGGCACGTGGCAATTCCTGAACCCTCCACTAGAAAAGTTACAGAATGCGCCAAATGCATTGACTGCTTTTGTCATTATAGGATATTTTTGGACACATGATCTAGGTTAGTTACCAGTTACCAGTAGTGAACAGTGATAAGCCTATGGCTTTTGGGGGGAAAATGCAGGTCGCAAACAGTGCTGAAGTGTGTCTTCCTGTTGGCTCAGAGAGGAGATTCTCTGCAGGGCTATGAGGTAAAGACTATTGTTTCAGGAGCAGCAAAACTAAAACAGGCACATGCACAAGGAAGGCATGTGATTGGACAAATTGACAAACAGATAGGGATGGTTATGTCGTTGAGCATTTTCAAAACCTCCATGATTGGTTTGCTCTCTTGTAAACTCAATATTAGAACAGTTTCCAGGCTTTTCCAGTATTTCTTTAACCGATCAGACTAAAGATTAAGCTTGGACGAGTCTGGTATATTGCCTTTATACCTCCATTGTTCCACTGTGATAGACAACAGGGGGAAATAATAAAATATCACAAAAAATTGTTGTAAATGTCCAGATAAAAGAAGAAACATCTACAATGCATGCATGTATCATTTAGATACTAGTGTTGTCACGATACTAACATTTCAAACTTGATTTCGATACTAATGAATTGCGTCTATACGAGATGCCGATTTTCATATCCAAATGATACTTTTAAAAGCTAATTCGAAAAGACAAAACTGTAATTTTCAACACAAAATAGTAGTAATTGGTTATTATACCATGTGGGCTCAGTTCTGGTAAAACTCAGGAAAGGTCAAATTTTATCCAGTTATGCGTCTTTTTACCTCCGGTATCGATACTTGCTTAAATGAGAATCTAGTTTTGATACAAATTTTAGTATCTATTAGCATCTGATTTTCAATATTTTTGACAACCCTACAAATACTAGTGCAGACCAGTTGCCAGTTAACCTAATTAGTAGCATATCCATCAACAATTTTCCTTTAAAGTCCTTCTTTATCATACCAAGCACACTGTTAATCAAGACCAGATGCACACTACTAGACTACAATGTTGAAGAGTTATTGTAATATAATAACATAAGCCAATAAAAAGGTCTTGAAGGAATGTTTTAAGCGTCTCGGATTTCAAATTCTCACACAGACAACCATCCCTGACATGTAAAGACGCGTTGAGTCGATACGAAACAACATAATCCTGAAAATTCAATATCTCTGAGAAAGACAGCCCCCCACGACAATGAGATCAGTTTAGGATGAAACTTTATTGTCCTAGAGGTAATAATAACCAGTCTGTAGATTTTCTTATTTATGAGCTCAAGCTACAGACCATGTTGAAAAGTATGTAACATAAGTGGTGGAGTGGGAGATCGAAAGATTTATAATATCGCAGTTGTTGTTTCGGCAATATGCAAATTTAGAATATAGTAGAGTATATCATCTATAATCAAAACAATAAAAAACAACCTCAAAAAGTGACAGAAACATCTAGTGTAATCTTCAAAACAAAACTATGTGAAAATTCTGCCCTTTTGTGGTTAATACTATGGTCCATTTTGTGCACTGCAAGACATTTGCAGGCACATTTAGGACATTCCTGATGCACTGTTAAAACAGTGTCTGAATATTGTAAAGATATTCATTTTTGTCAATATCGCACTCCTAAACAGTGCAAACAGTTTCAGTCTTGTTCAAGTTTTACACCCAAACTTATTTGTAACTTTGTAACTTTCAGGAAATTCATCCAATGGCATTGATATTTCCTTGTGATTTCCTTGAGATCAGATAAATGAATGAGCTTGCAAAGTTTTTATATTTCACCACTCTCCTTGGCCCTGTCTCTAATATCTGTACACGTGCCTGTCTCAAGTCCATATAAACAAAGCCTTGGGTGGCACTTGGAAGGGTATCTGCTGTAATATATTTACTCTTAATGCCATAATGCCATGACTTAATGAAACCAACTTGAGGCTTAAATGAAACTGTCATAAATGACTAAATTATTAACTGTCCTCTTCTAGCTATGCTGTGTATCTGAGACCAAGCACATGAAACAAAGCTCATATACAACATACCAAACTGTAACTGGTAATGCAAACCATCAAATATGCAGCAAAATAATGCCAATTATGATGTATTGTAAATGCAGTATAGTTAATGACATATTGTATTAGCCCAAGAGTTTTATTTTGTACATTTGAAGAATTAGCTGAGACAGGAAAGGTCAAAGGGCAGGAACCATATGTGGGTGATGTGATGATACTGTGATATGAGGAACCGTAATTTCAAACGTAACTAGTTAGGCTCTACATCACTGGTTCCATTTACACAACACTGTAGGAGCTTGGATCAAGTCTGAGAAAGTCACTCTAACAGAGTGTAAACATGAGCACACTGAACCTGGCACAAGATCAACTGACACATAGGGGATGTAGGTCGAGTCAATGTCAGAGTGCTGAATCACAGGCCTTTTATTTCCTGCAACTGCTGCACACACTGTCTGTCATTTGACTTATTTGTAGTGTCCTATTTAGGGTTTTTGACAACGTTGTGAAGTACAGTTACAGCATGGAGATCAAGAGAACATTTAACTGTATTGATATAATTTATCACACTTGAACCCCATAAATGACTGTTTAAATTTGTACCACTTTTTTGCTGAACAAAAAGATTGCAACATAGGACTGGTTAAGACTATTTAGAATGAGTACACACCATCACAGTATCCATGAAAACACAGTTCAGCATCTTAATATTCCTCGTCCCATTAATGCATTGCCATAAGACTGCCTGTTTTTTCTGTTCAGTCCTCCCAGTAAAAACACTGCTACAGACAACCACAGTCACACAGGACAGGGCTCAAATCTCATTTTGTCCTGATGAAATGAAGGAACACAGGAACAATTCATCTTTCATTTTGTCAAATTTACGCGAAAGTTTCGGGATTATTACAGTAGCGCAGGAACAGCCCGGGGTCTTGTGGGAAGCCTCAAAATTCACGTCCTCGCTGGTATATAATTGTAACTAAAATATTTGGTGCTGGGAGCGTCGAGGCAAAAACGTAGCCCGGAAACACAAGTCAGACTCATAAAGTTTTCTGAATGCCCAAGTTACTTACAGCACACACAAGGCGTAAGCCCCGTTGACGCTCTCACTGTCCCGCACCAGGAAACTGCCATCTCTCCCGGCGCGGGCCAGCAGCTCCTCGGCCGCGGCTCGACTCAGGTCCCGGTGATACCACATCGGCGGCGCGGGGCCCATCGGTGAAAGCCCACCGACTCCTCCACTCCCAGCCATGGCCACAGCTCTTCAGCCCGGGCTTCGACTCAAGTTGCTCCCGACTTCTCCGAAAAATCTCCCAAGCCTTTTTCCTCCTCCAGTGTCGAAAGAAGACTACACGAGCTGAAAAGTCCCCGTAGGGTCACTGGATGGGAAAATAAAGTTAGGAGAAAGTGTCGTAGTTACAAACGTTGCCCCCAACTGTTATTTTATAAAGCTGCGCTGTTTGTGCCCTGTCCTGGGTTCCTGAAAACCCTACCCACCCTTTGGGTTTCCCTGTCCCACGGAAATCAAGCTATGTAAATCCTCGCTGGACTGATCGAGCCTCGTCAAGGGACTTCCGCTTTAACTGTGCAAAGTAAAAGCAGCTGCACTCTGGAGGATGACTACCTTTGTTTGTTATTATAGGATTATTTAGGCGAATTTTCATTCTCAAACTGTCCATTTATTGAACACAATGAATAAATCAGATGAAGAGGTAGGCCTGGTTATTTATTTGTTTGCCTATTAATTTTGGATTAACCTATAACAAAGAATAAACTGGAAATGTTGACCTATTGCTAATTCCGTAGTCCAATAGTTATGTAATTATACTCTTGTCTGCATGGAGGAGCAGGCAGGCAGCTAACAATATTAGTTATGTTGGCTTTTGGAAAAAAAAAAGTTGGCTTAATCATGTATCATGGCCATTGTTCCCTTATACAAAAACTATCACATATATTTAGCTTGACTAGACAAAGCATGAGATGGCAATAGTCAAGGAGGGGTGTGTCAATGATCTTAGAAAATCTAAGTATTTATAGCCACAGGGACAGCAGCCATCCCAAAGTTATTTTTGGCTATGGCATCACAACTGCAAATCTGTCAGTAACACTGTATGTCAAAATAAAAGCATGCAGTGTGATTTTTTTATTTTTATTTTCATTTATTTTTTTAATGAAGGGTAATAAAATTAGGCTACCCTTTTTCATGTTGAATAGAAATTGCGTACAATGTATGCAGTGTCTAATAAGAATAAGCAACAATAAAGGTTAGTTCCAGTTCTAAAAACTGTGAATTGGGCTATTTTCATTATCAATCATCACACAAAAATGATATGAAAAGTGATAATCTATGTGACATGTGTGAAAATATTTGCCATAAACTGTGCAAATGCAAGTGTATAATAAAATACATGGCCGGTTCTTGCATTTGCAAACTTTCTCCGTTTCTCTTTCTTTCCAGCACTGCAAATAGGTACTCACGGAAGAGAGGAATCCCATAATTAGGCTTCCAGTGGAGCTCTCTAACCACTATAGGCCCAGGGAGCTGAAAATGCTGGGGCCCAGTATGAAATAGTTTATTTGCATACAGATTAGAGACATTTTTATTTAGGCATAATCTTTCCCTTTTTACATTTATTTAAAGATGTTGAGATTAATAAATGTAAGGCATAAAGCATTGATTATTATGGTAAAACAGACTGTACAGAATAAGTATTAAATATATGTCAAGTTTGTCACATCAAGGGTCTGATTACACAACTAAAAAAAGAGGTGTCACACACAGCATGAGGAGAGCCGTGAAGGAAAGGCTCCGCTGTTGATTCACACTGTTAAGGAGATAGTACTCAGCCACTTTTTTGTTTGGATTCTCCCCAGTGAACCACATCTGCATGCAGCGGCCTGATGTTTTGGAGTGAGTGGTGTAAAGGTAGGAGTTGGACCAGATCTGTTCACACATGGCCTTAGGAGTTGGAAAGACATCCTCCCACTTCCTGCACTGCGTGTCTTTTGGACATTTATTGGTGCCTGTATGAGACGGTAAATAAAAAAATACTATTGTTATTTAAGTCTGTATGTCTTAAATACAGAGTTCATAATTACCTGAGCTCCAGTCCCAGCCCTTGTGCCAGTCAGTCTTGCATGTCACATCATTCTTGCAATCCTCCCACCAAGTATGGCAGTCTTCTAAACACAGGGGCACATTCACAATGCGCTGCTTACGCCAACTCTGGTTTGCCTATACACATACACACAACAGAAAGAAAAGTTAAACGTTCATCATTGTAAGGACACCTAAAAAATAATGTCCCATATCTCAAGCTCTAATACTGCCATCTAGAGTTAAACAAAAGCATGCACAAAAAATCATGATAACATAACATACTTCCTCTATCCATGGCCCCAAGTGAGGAGAGCACTCATAGAAGCAGGTGTCTTGGATGAAGTGTTGTTTGCATTTTGGACTCATAGCACCACAGTGATTCCAGTTAAAGTTGTACAGGTAGGAGTTGTCTTCGTGAGCCTCAGAGCTGGTATTCGCAGTGCAACATGCATTATCACTCCATGGTGCGCACTAGAAAACAGTTGTTATGTAGTAACTTATCACATTAACCTCATTATAAATCAAATACACAAAGAAATAAACCTGACGGTACAGCTCTCCCTCAGGCCCAGGGGTAGTTTTGTGGTGTTTGGCATCCATACACATGGACAGTTTGTCCAGAGACAAAGCACCACTACAGAGAGTATAGCACTGCAAAGTCATAGCCACAAACAACCACATGATTCTGTGGAAAGAAGAAAGCATAAATAATACAATTTAATAAAAAATAAAATAAAAGTTTTATTATATTTAATTAGATTATTATATTTCACAATAATCAAAGGACATGTCCTTCAATATAAAATTATAAGTATGAAAGGGTATCACAACAAACAATAAAGGGAGTAAAAGTTATTTTAACAATCTAGCTCTCATTAGAACAAGTATCTGTTGGTGGTGTCCTTTAATCATGATTAACCATTATAATTCTAATGAGCAGTGTATTGTAATTGTGTAATGGATCGAGCAAGTTATCTAAGGTCTGTCCTGTCCAAAATAGGCAGGCTGTATTGTTGTGGAATAAAACTATTTTTATTCAAAATTGAAATTAAGCTTAACAAAGCTTAGTATATGCTTGTTAAGTCCACAATTGTCATCAGACAAAATAACACAATCCAGTATCAATGAAAGTAAACAATTGTAACATTGAAAAACAGAGACTGAAACTTAAACTATTCAGATTTGATGAATGAAGTTGATAATCATTATTTAGGCACAAACCTAGTGAATGTTAGAATAATGTTTGAAATGTTATAGTTATACAAGTTACCTTGTTAGATGAATCTGGTGATTTCTTTGTCAAATTTGCTGTTTCCTTGATCACCTCTGATCCAGTTCTGAAAATCAGACAAAAAAGCTGCAATCACACAAGTAATGTGAGTGACTAAGTGGTTAATAGGCTATATGCAGTGAATTGCTCTTCTCTCAAGCAACATGTGTCCAAAGTTCAAAGTTTGCTAACATCTGAGGACTCTGAAGTGTATGAGTGTGTGAGAATGTTTTATTACTTCTTACTCTGAGAAATACTATTATCTCAAGGTCTTGGCTGGTTACACACTGAAGGATGTTATAGAGTTATTGTGACCTAGGACAGTTATAAAACAGTGATTTCATCTTGTGCAATAAACATGTAATTAGACAAGGAACCAATACCTTAGTTTAGAACCTGCTAATGTGTAAAGTGAAAGGCATGACCCATGAACAACTTATCCATGTATAAAAGATAAATCTAGAAACTGCTATGTCTAGAAGTCTAGAAGCTAAATTGTTCAAGGCTGGGCATGACTCTGCTGTCCTTAAGCCAAATCTTTATAAACCATTGTAAGTATGCTTGGCCCAGTTATAGCTGTAGACTTTGTAGTTTTGATAGGCATATATATGTATGTATTACAAGAATTATTTTTTTACGATTATTATATTTCTTGTTTTTTTATTTTTTCACTTGAACGCGGAACCTTTTATTCCTTCTAGGGAATCTTTCCGGAATCATTTAGGAACGAACACCCGTGCTTCCGGTATAGGTTGTTTTGAATTTGAAAACGCTGCGGATACTGCCTGAGATAACAAATACCCCATCAGAAAATAGTTGATCTAAATATAGGCGTATGTAGGTAATTAATCTTGCCGTTAGTGTTTATTTGGGGCTCGGTACCCCGGTATTATTTCCCTTGGATTAGCCCCTCGTTCCTTCGGGTTTAGTTGAATATCAGGCATGTCTACCCTATTCCCATCACTATTCCCAAGAATAACCGAAGCTCTCTGGTTTAATTTGGACCGGCCGTGCGTGGATGAAGCCGAATTGCATCAGCAAGAGCAGCAGCATCAAACATGGGTAAACATGACTAAAATGGCTATTACTGGGCTGTAACATGGTTGTTAGTTGCATGACATAGTTAGGATACTTTCTTGTGACAAGTGGTCTAAAGCTAGAGTTAGAATAGACTTTATTGTTCTCTAGGGGAATTTTGCCAAATGTATCACGTTGTTAGTTGTTTTTTTTTATGTCTACTCCTTAACTTTATGTAACGGCTGCAAACCTTTCGTCAGGCCGTATACAAAAGACAGGACACAGGGTGAAGTCACTCAGCTTGACTCCTGTGACAAACATATAAATACTCTTAATATGTCTTCACACATATCAGGCACACTGGTTCCCCTCTGCAGTCTCCAACGTGCTATTCAGAGGGGGGGAGCTTACAGTTACATAATGGCCGTGTCATAACCATGCAAATACACAGCATTTACAAATCACGTTAATCAGTTATATAAATTATGTCTGAACAATAAAATAATTTTGAATTTACATTGGTGGTAATGGAGTAATTATTTGGAGAGACAAATGCACCATTTACTACGTTTTACATAAATATAATAAAAACATATATATAAAAATAAAATCAATTAACTGTACATGCCTTAACTGTTGGGACTGTACTTGTCTACACACACTGAAAGCGCTGATGCACCAAACATGGGTTTTTGAGGCATCACCATGGCAACACCGTGCAAAATACAAACTTGGCCCCCTGGACTTTTTTGACGGGGATGACCTGTGCCAGATTTCACATTCTTCAATGAAGCTAATAAGTTGTTATATTACTTTGAAATGTACGAAAATTTTGAAATTTTCCCATTAGGATAATATGGGCTCTTTCGTGCATCGCCATGGCAACCCAGTGAAAAATATGACATGGGTTCCATTGATTTTTTTGATCGGGATGACATGAAGAGTCATTGTGTCAAATTTCACATTATTCCATGATATTAATATTTTTCTCATGAATGGGAAATTTTGGGATCACTCCCATTAGGATAACATGGGCATGTTGGTGCATCGCCATGGCAACACAGTGCAAAAAACGACATGGATCTCATTGACTTTTGTGATTGGGATGGCCCAATGGAATTTTATGTTTTCAAAATAAAATGTCAAAATGATAAAATTCACATATAAATTCAAACAAAACATAATACACAAACAGGAAAATAGTAATAAGTGCATTTTTAACTCTGTTACATCTACATCTTTCCCAGTTGCAGAGCATTGCTGAAAAAGACAACAACCTGATGCCCATTGGGAAACCAATCTTTGATGTAAGGCAGTTAAAATTAATTTAAAAAAATTACCAGTTAAAAAATAAATGTGAGTATTGTGTTGTCTTCAACCATTCTAGACAGGTTATGAGGATGAAGAAGAAGAGGACGATGAGGATGAGGAAGACAGTGAGGAAGATTCAGAAGATGAAGAGGACATGCAAGACATGGATGAAATGAATGACTACAATGAATCACCTGATGATGGAGAGATTAATGAGGTGCTTTTATTTTTGTACATCATAGTATTCCTTCAAGGAAAAGTTGAAAAAAACTAGATCAACAATCAGGCTATACCTAACCAAATAATGTTGGTCTTTTATTATTGTTCAGATTAATTTATAATTAATGTGATACACCAGTAATCATTTTCACAACTATACCACTACTGCAAATCACTAAAACATCAGCAAAACTCATTATTGACACATGTGATTCACTTAAGCCAAAATAGACTTTAGCCATTAAATGTACAATTTCTATCTTACAATTATGTTCTGTCTTAATATGTCTGGCATTCTTCTTCTTCTTCTTCTCATTCTTTGTTCTGTTTTTAGGTTGATATGGAAGGACCAGATCAAGATCAAGACCAATGGATGATTTGAAATCTGTAGACTTTCACTTATCAATGACAATTATCTGCTCATTTGTACAAAATATTTTTATAACCTTTCTTGAAAGAATGTGACGCAACACTGGTCTCCAGAACTGTAGATCATCACTACTCACACTTTCAACAGCTGACCTTGCATGTACAATAGTACACTCAGCAAAATAATTTGTTACCTATAAAGAATTCACACAGTTGTTTTTTATGGCAAATGCAACCAGCTGTATTTTATTAAACTTATTTTGTAGATACAAGCAATTAAATTATCACAACTACAACATAACATTTGATCTTTTGTGATGATTGTCTATTTACCTTGCATAACAAGATGAATTCCTGCAATATTTGTGAGTTTACAAACTTAATGTGTAGAACTCAAATAACATATCATTGTTTATTTATTTATTTATTAGATTGGGACAATACATGTTGATGAACAGACATGATACAACTTGAATGTAAACATACCGGATTAAGGCAAATTTCCATCCGTAGTCCCAAGGGCTGGGGTCACAAAAGGGTCAAAATGAAAATTGCACACTACACTCATTGCACAGTTCCCATAATTGCACATTCCACCCATTGTGGCTTCTACCAGGTCAATTGTCTAGTACAGGGATCTGAAACCACTTTACAAGTGTAACCATATAAATTAAATTTTCTATATGCTATGTTGTACTTTTAAAAAGGTAACATTATTTTGGGCAAAAGAATTAAATAAAAATAATCCTATTTGATTCCAAGATAGATCAGCTCAGCCATCCCATCCCTGATGCCTTTGCTATATTCTAGTGTGGCTCTATGAATTTTCCATTCATATAAACCACTTTTGCGAATGTATCTAAGAAACTTTGGTGCTCCTGGAAATAATACATTGTCAGCCAAAATTATTGATCCCTTTCCCAACAGTCCAGATCCCTCAAGCATCTGCAACAAATAGGCAGTACCATAAGCAATAACTTTAACAGGATAGTCTTACATTTTAACTGTTACTGACAATTTGTGGTCACATACCTGTAGGTCTGGGAGATAACTTCTCTTCCAATGATCCATGAAAACAAAATCCAGTCTTTCCAAGCCATAGTCAGACCGCAATCGGGGGATTACTTCATCGGAAGGACTCACAATTAGCTCCACCTTACAAAAAAGCAAAATATATATACATACATTAATGAGATATAAAGTTAGATGCAAATGTCCCTGACAAAAGACACTTAACTGTATCATCATCTAAACCTGCCAAACGAATAAATTTCTCTGCAATGGCAGCATTTCTTTGATCCATCTCAACACTGTAAATTCTGCCACCCAGGGGCAGGGACCTGGCCATCCGCACTGTGCTGTAGCCGCAGTGTGTACCCAGCTCCAACACTGTTAGGGGACTCTGCTCCACCAAAAGACGGTCTAAGATCTTCCCTATACACAAAGTAAAACAATGTATCAATAATACAGTAAGTGGCATTTGAAAGAAATCTTTGATTTTCTACTGACCTTTCTTTGGTCCAATGTTACTGATAAACTCAACTTTGGTGCACCATGTATCAAAGGCATCAAGAATGCTATCAGGGTCTCCAGGGGTGGCATGTATCAAAACATATTCATAGGCTCGCTCCTCTCTGCTCAGGCCAGTAGAAATGTCTTTCCAAATTCTTACTAAGATAGCTCGATAAAACAACAGAAAGAAGTGCCTATATCTGATAATTAATGTCAGCAGGAGTGGAAGAAAAGCCAGTGCAATGGCTGGAGACACCATCCTAAAACCACAATGAAAGAAAAAGTTTCAACCTCACATTCATAACCTATAATGGTAATTTATTCCATAATGCATAAACCTAGCAAGTACAAACAACTTAACTGAACAAAAGAAGGTTGCTTAAGTTCCACTGACCTTTAAAAAGTACTGAACGGTAATGCAATGCAAAGAGATAGGTGCACCTCGAGGAGAGCAGACCAGAATGACAGCGGTGTTTGTTAGAAAGACTAGTAGACCTGTGGGTATGAATAATTTATGGTTCACATGTTGATAAACGTCCTTAGAAAAGCCATAATTTAAATGTGACTAATTTTAGCATTCATACTGCAATTAAAACACATGTATAGATTTTTAGCAAGCTGGAGAATATATATATATATATATTTAGAGTGATATTCATGATGAAAAGGCTGAATGAGCCTGCTAAGACACACAGGAAGACACATGATATAGATGCAACGACAGGTGTTTTTCTGGGAGGTTTAATAAGTGTCCAGTTTCTTCCTTAGTTACAATAGAAAACAATAAAACACTAATGACTAGTAGTTTATGAACAGTATTGCTGTAATATATATTTAAAAGAGTATGGTATGAAATATAAATGCAAAGTATTTTCAATATGTCAAACTAGAAAAAAAACCCCTATTCATAGGCCCACATCCTGTGGGGCTATGTATTAGGGCAAATAATAAAATATACAACTTAATGTACTGCAATTAAAGGTGGGCGCTATTGACAAAAAATATCTTGATAAAAGTATTCAGCCTATATTATGTCAATCCAACAGAAATGCGTTAAAACTACTTTAAATCTATGAGTTCATGTTTAAGTGTCAGACAAATGTGAAACACCTGTAATATGACTTAGTGCAGAAATATCGCTGTATATCCTTACTTGGAAGTTAAGCATTTTTTCATCTTTTCAAATGGTATACTTTAGTTTATCTTCAAATTTAACATTTCTTAAAAATAAAACAACGTTCAGATATTTTGATTATCTGCCCACCTCTATTTGCAATTATAAATTGTGCGGAATTTGCTGTGCACTTTTTACTTTGAAAATCAGGAATAAAATGAAATGGCTACACATTTTTCTCTGGACATTGCTGTTTAAGAAGAGCTCTGATAAACTTCTTTAGCTCTTTGTCATCTCTGGTCCACCTCACCAGGCGGGTTATGACCAACCTCCCTTCTTCTGCTTTAGCCAGAACAAGATTCCACCCCTGAACTGCAGCACTTTCACTTTCATTGACCTGCCCACCATCTTTATTGTCTCCTAGTTTTGTTCCTGACAGATCTGAAGAGTCCAAACCAGGGCAAATGCAGTTGCCCCCTTCAGGGAGCCACAAATCACTGTGTGCCATTGCACCACCAATCCCCTCTGCCTTTTCAGCGCCTCCTCCTGCCCATCTCAAGATTCGACTCCGGGGCGTAGGCACCAACTGGCGGTCTCCTCCCACAGTGGAAACACTCCGCAGGCGCATCTTAAATGCTGAAAAAGACAAGGATTCTATAGGCTAGGCTACATTGTTTCTACCTAAATATTTGACAGTTTACAGTTGCCTTCACTCACCATATGGGCTCTGACAGAAGTTGTCCTGGATGTCAGTTTCTCCTTCAGCAGCAAGGCTACAGGCATCACAGATAACAGTTCCTACATATAAAAATATGCAACATTATTATTAGGTTGTGAGTGATGCTCTTTTGTCTACTTATGGTGGTATTTATGCTTGTATTGTATTGTATTTGATATTGCTATTAATTTTCATGTGAAACACTTTAAACACAAGTTTAAATGTACTAGGCTCCTTGAATTGAAGTATTGAAAACAATTACACAGGTCACACAGATTTAATTAGGTGATTAACCTTTGTTGCGTCATCTTGTTTACCTATGTCTGCCCGGTCATGTTTTAGTATTGTTTCTTGATCAGTGGCCGATGATGGTGATGCTTCATATGAACCTTGGACAGTGCAGTGGAACTAGTTACGCCCCTGTGGTGAGATGTAGAGACTAAGTGTGTCAGATTTACTCAAACCTTTTAGCGCCTCCTCGTTCTTGAGCTCCTCGTCTGTCCGCGTGTCCCCCTCTCCAGTGGCTGGGATACAGAGCTCGGTTCCACGTGGAAACCGTGTGCAGTTAAACATCTCCGGCCATGGAAAACCAAAGGCGCTCATAACAGGAACACAACCATCTCGTACAGCCTCACAGAGGCTCCGACACGGGCTCACTGACGCGCTGAGCTCTGGCAGACACACGGGGGCGAACAGGGAGCAAAGAAACTTCTTGGTGTCCCTGTGACAAAGCTTGGAAATCAGGGGCATCCATGCCGCAGATTGTTGTTGGGCCTCCCTCAAAGAATCATGGCCGAGAAGGTTAGGTATACGCATTTGTCTGTAGCCGATCCCATGGCAAAGAGCCAGGGTGCTCGGGATGGGTCGGCACACAGAGCGGACCGAAGACGCCAAACCGAGTGATTGTGGTCCATGTTGAGTTGCAGACTCACTGTCAGCATTAGAAAATCCAAGTAGTATAAAAAAACTCAAGGAGGATAAAAGCATTATTCTTTCTTTAAAAACAAAAAAGAACAATAGGATTGAAAGCATCGGGACCCCTGTCTGCCTTACAGCAACTGAGTAGTAAAGGTGTAAACAAAGAGGTGTGGTGGAAAAAAGGGGTAAATTATGTAGGCGTCCCCCATTCCCACCTCTGTCTGGAGAGCAATGGGTAACACTTTACAACACTGTCTACTGATGTTGAAACGAAACTAGGGGAATGTCCTTCGTCACAACAGAATGGAAGCAGCTATAATAGGATAATAGACTACATCTATATGGCGCAACTTGCACATATTCGTTTGATTATAAAAACACATTTGATGAAATGGACATATGATCGGTTTCAACGAGAAAGTAATATTTCAATAGCTAAAACTCGTGGGCTATGCAAAGGGACTGTCATCACTGAACAGTCTCATTGGAGTCTAAACTTTCTGTATTCTGTAATTGTCTTTCCAGGTTAAAAAGAACACGTCTGTCACATGACCGTTTCTCAAAAGCGGAAGTGGTTGTTGTGCTCTTGCATTTGGCGTCATGTGATTTCCTTGTAGCCCAAGAAGCTGCTTTGACAGTTAATACTTTTTCATGAATCTGAAATAATTTTACTCACACGTTGTATGTTTACTGGGGTCCACACACACGGGTTGTTTCTGTGTGTGTAGTAGTTTCCCCCTCGGACGCTGCCATGGGTTGCTGTTACAGCAGCGAAGACAAGCCCACAGAGGAGGTAAGCTAGCTGCTAGCGTGTTCAGCTGTCATGCTATATAGCATAACAACCCATGTTAACAAGTATGAATGTAATAATTAAGATAGTGCATACTTCAGCCATTAGCACATGACAGCATCAGCCCGTTAAAACCTTCGGGAAAAGACTGAGCTAAACAGTCCAGTTGCAGAGACGTCAAAATAAACATTTTCCCATAAGTATTTTGCAACAGTGTACTATCATTTCAATTATTCTAGCTCTAGCCTTATTTTGAAGTCATGTGTTTTTTGTCATTTTTCTGAACACTTTTTTAGGAAGAAGAGCACCTGATACCACCAAGTAATATTGTTAGCAAATCTCCAAATGGAACAGATTGGACCACACCGACTGTCCCCTCAGCACGCACAGATGAGCAGGCCCTCCTCACTTCGATCCTCACCAAGACTGCACAGTAGGAAAACCTCATGTAGTGACAGTATTTATAACATGATCCCAAACAAAGCAGCTGTTTTACCCTTCAGGAACATCATTGATGTCTCAGCAGCTGATCAGCATATGATGGAGCCACATGAATACATGGATAGAGCCCGGCAGTACAGGTACGGTACTTAAAAACCGTCTTTGAAAGGGATCTGACTGCAGACCTCCACCCAGAGG
Organism: Periophthalmodon schlosseri; assembly: GCA_000787095.1. Lineage (NCBI taxonomy): Eukaryota > Metazoa > Chordata > Actinopteri > Gobiiformes > Gobiidae > Periophthalmodon > Periophthalmodon schlosseri. Next base: position 17,559 of record KN485145.1, read on the forward strand.
ACCCAACCTGCAGACCTCCACCAGAAGGACCCTCATGTGACTTACCTCCATCCACAGGCCCCTAAAAGTAAACAAAGAGTGGCCTGACCGCTGTTTTCAATGTCATGTAACAAAAGTTGGGCTTGTTTTTAGTGTAAAACAATGTCAAAACCTTTTCTTTAACTTAACCATTACAGATTTGTGCCTAATCTTAACCAGGGCCGAGGCCTACGGCAGCAAATGCACGGAGAAACCACATCTAATATGGCCACGCTATTTACGCTCTTGTGTATGTAGGCCTATGTTGACGGTTAAATATCTGCTTTTTTGTTTGGACTACATGCGTTAAACTGCTAAATAACCTACACAAGCAGAGTAGAGACGACACAAACCCAGTTTCAAACTAGAATTGAAGTCTATTGGTGATTAAATGTCTTTGAAGTGCTTCGCTCTAAACAATTAGAAATGAGCTTTATCACTTTTAATAACCTTTAATAGTCAATGAACAAAGGCAACAGCTGAGTGTAATTAAGAGGTTTATAAAGTAAACTAATGAAAAATGGTGAGGGACATGTGGGTGAAGGTGCATCCTGGTCGAGGTCTGTGGGATACTGCCCTCTGGATGGAGGTCTGCAGCAGTGTTTTCGCATGGTAACTTGCAATAAGTGTCTTATCATTTTTTGCCAAATTTTCTCTAAGTATTAACTCATTGGTGACTCTTAACCATTTTAATTGTAGCACAAAACTGGCTGGGTTGGGCAGCAGTTTGCCACCCAAAAAGGCCCTCACTCTCCCCTCCCTTACCAGTCAACCACACCAAGTGCTTGCAAGTGACCTGGTGCCATATTCAGATGTTTAGCAGGTAAATACGCACTAAAACATGCATACATATACTTTGTTCTGTTTAATAACTCTCAATTAACACTGTTGATACACCATTTTTTTCTTTGCAGGTTTCCAAAATAGCCGCTTATGCTTACAGTGCAATCTCTCAAATCAAAGTGGATGCTAAAGAGGAATTGGTTGTCCAGTTTGCAATCCCCTGATCACGTTCACACATTGTCCCTCGATTATACTCACTGTAGTTCTGACTCTTTTACTTCTTTTAAACAACAATTTCCATGCCTTTAGTCATTAACCAACTGCAGTACTAGATCATGGTGAAATACACCACAAATCATAGACCTGTATCCATAAGTTATGATGTGGGACAATGTCATCATGATAGCTACAATGTAACACTTACAAATAAAATACTTATTTAATAGGTTTCAATAACTTTCAGTACCAAATCTATTTGGTAGTGTGCTGTTTTCCTTAGTGTCATACAGATAAAGTTGGCTTAATACGCCAATCTACCTGTTCAGAATTAAAGCATTCTGGTTTGACTCACATGTTTAAAATTAAGAGTAATGAAACATGAGGAGGTAAAACTTTCAACAGTGACTTACTGTGTCCATAAAGCAGTGAGATAGAAAAATATATTTTTCTGTTAATTAAAATTTTTATAGCATTTAAATAATATAAGCATGTGGTAAACTTTACATTCAGTTTTCTCACCTTGTATGCCATGTCAAGACACCGGTACGTAAAGTGCTACAGCCAAAAAACTAATGATTCACCCAGCCTGACTGTACTTTTAATTGTAATTCCACTTATCCATGGGTTTCAGAATGAAAAAAAGGCTGTTGCCATAGCAATTTATCACAAATATATCTTTTTGAAATGTGAAAAGTCCTCAAAATGTCACCTATAACAACGCTGAAACCCATGAATAGTCTTGCAATTGTATTTGTGACTACCCTTGTACTGGCAGGATGTGTATTCACATGGGGAAAGTTCATAGGGACAATCGAATGTTGCTGGATAAAATTAGGAGGAAAAAATATTACATCCAACTTTTTTGAAGCTTTCAGGGCATGCATATGAGAATGAGGTTGTTATAGAGCTGCAGAGATGGATGGATGATTCATGCCCCATTTGTACATTTTTTTTTCAGTCTTGACCGATTGCACAGATGGTAATAAGGTTACTGTTTTGTAAACTCTGAGCAGATAACTGTGAGAAAATGATTTTAAATCAGGTCTGCTTTTGGTAGCGTTTTGCTGCAAATTCTAATTTGATTGAGAATTGCAACTAACCATTGTAGCAGCATTTTTTGAGTGTTTTTGAACAATTTTAACAGAAGACCATAATTTTGACACTATTTATTTGAGTTTAAATGTAATTTTTCTCTTAATACTGAGGTTATGAGTATACAATATGTCACCAATAAGCATGGCGTGGCTTGTCTTTAAAGGGATGAATCTGAATTTTCTTGCAATGGGTTGTTAACAATTTTCAGCCACAAGGTCTGTAATCTGATGTTTGTAATATACTATAGCACCAAAAATCTATGTTTTGGTTGTCCTTTTTGATTCATTAAAATACTTAAAATACATGCTGTGCAAAGGTACTCTTTACACTATTCTTTTATTTTTGGAAATAACAGTACTCTTTTATTTTTGGAAATAGTCTGAGCCCCCCCCCAGGAAGGCCTCAAATCCCAAAACTGGCCTAAAGGGGAAGACAGTAGGCTGCAGAGCATAATTCGAGAATTTTGATGGTTTGCAGAATTCTGTCTTTCCTTGCTTACTCTCACATTTTCTCACAAATCAAATGATCAAAGTATTTAAGATAAAGTTGTGATAAAACATATTACAGCTCCATATTAGTTTGCATGAATTTTCCAGTCAGAACAAGCTTGAACTGTTTACTATAGGTTACATGACGTTTACCATAACCCCGTTTACCATAACCCCAACCTAAATTATTTACTTTTACATTATTCCCCCACTGATCGCACGCATCACAACCTTAAATGATAAACTTAAGACAAAAACAATAACAGACTGACCATCTAGCGTGAATATAAAGATGGCGGAGTGGGCAGTCTTAAAAGTTACAGGTCTGACATAAAAAGTTATTTTGACGTCCAGATCATTGCACTCTGAAAATACAGTTACCCCAGGTGAAATTTTAAAGTTGGCAAAAACCCGAATATTTAACTGTTTTGTGAAACTTGGAGGAAAAAAGTGAAACATTTGAGTCGGAAAATATAGCTAACCCTCAGCTAACTGTTAGCATCCTCGACCAGGACTACAACTTGACGCGCTACGTGAAGCCTGTGGGGATGACGAGTGTTCAGAGGAGACGGAGATGACTGCAACAAAAGGGAAAAGTGACCACACTCCGCAGCAACAGCCCCAATCCCAAGAAACTGAAAATGAGAGATGAAACAAGTCATATAAGCATTGAAAGTGCGCCCGATGCGATCAAAGCGTTAACAAAAAGGATGGACGATAGAGTGGAGATGCTCGAAAATAAGTTTGAGAACTTGGAGCTGCGCGTGCACGCTAACGAAAAAATAAAAAAAGAAACAAAAATGAAATGAACCAACTCAAACCGCAGGCACAGTTGCGAAAACAATAAAAAACGATCTGGGGAGCCTGGAGACCGGACGGTACCGGAGACGTTGGGAGGCTGACCGATATGCCCTAGAAAGAAAACGAAAATACACGAGAAACGGCGAGTCTTACGACATTCTTACTCGAGTGATCCCTGTGTCAGTGGACAGACAACGGGAAACAGTGGACACTGTCCGCTGACTGGAACGGAAGAACGATGCAGCCATCCAACAAGACGATCAGCATCCAGTTCAGCATGAGGACAACGCGGGACGAGGTCTTGGCTGTGGCCAGCTGTGGAGGAAGCATCCTGCAGAAGAGCTTTCTTGAAGGAAGGGTATGCTTTAATTGATGGTAGAAGAGTTGAGCCATAAGCGTAAGTTGGGCACAAATACGAGTGTTAGTCAAATGTTAGCAAGTTAAGAGATCGTTTTTTGCACTTTAAGTGACCCTCAGGGAAAGAACTTTCCAAGATAATGGATTTTCTACACAAATTTAATAAAAAATTAAGAGGTTCTGTAATATTTAATATTCATATGGTACTCTGCAGGAGTGATGATTTTATTTTACGGTTTATGGGGACGATAGTTGATCACAGAAGTGATGAAGAAGGTCACTGGGTAATGGCGGTGATAGAGGTACAACACCAGGTCTCTTAAAAGGAATAACATGATGTCAAAATTAACCTAATTAATTGGAGAATGTAATGTAACTTATGGTACAGACAACATAATAACAGGAGGTGATTTTAATATAGCCCCTAATTCGTAGCTTGATAGGAAGCCTCCCAAAGTTTATTATATTATTATTAATACCTTTGTGCGTGAGATGTTTTGGGCTAACATTGGCCAGTAAATCATCTTATTACACCGATTTATAGACCAAAATGGGATATCAGCTGAACCGATATCTTCGAAGCTGATATCTGATCCACCAAATACCAGTATTGTATCGGTGCATCCCTAATACATACCCTGACACATTAAAATATATATGGATAATCCCAGTCAACTCTAAACTATACTATGGATTATTGGCTTGGGTCTATAACTCTTAACTGATTTTGTAAAAAAAATAATGTGATATCCAGGTATCACCACCACTTACTGATCTTTGCAATATTAGTCTATCACTGGAATTAGTAACCCAGAAACAGTAATCTGATAATGTCTGGAAATTCATTAATGCATTGTTGTTAAACAAATAATTTTGTAGCAAGGTTAAGGCAATTTTTTTTATTGAAACAGGCAAGTTGGACAGGTCAAACACAAGCAAATAGGAATGGTTCAAATTCAGAGTAAAGCAACAGGCTATTGAAAAGACAATTGCAGATGCACGAAAACTTAAACAAAAAGAGTTGGTTGAAAAATAAGATTACTTTGTGGGAAACCCAATTTAACTGAGGAAGACACAGAGCTATTACATTCTTTTCAAAATCAATTAGATGACCTTTAAGATCAAGAATAGTAAGATCTAAAGCCAAATGGACAAGGGGAGAAAATTTTTTTTTTTTCCTACAGTCTCGAAAAAAGAAGGCGATGAAGAAAAAGTATAACCAAATTAAGTAAAAATGGTAATTCAGAACTCAACCCAAATAAAGGAAGAAATAAGTACCCGGTAAATTCTGTGGGAATTTATACAAGAAAACATTCCAAAAGGACAAATATGATGCCTTTATAGATACTATAAAAACAGCATAATCATATTATCAGAAGATAAATTATTATTAGAAGAGGATTTAAAACAGAAAACTGAAATAGAAATTGAAATAGCTCTAAAGCAAATGAAAAACGGTAAATCACCGGGCATAGACTAACGTTTGAGTTTTATATATTTTTGGCAGGATTTAAAACAGTTATTTAATGCTTACTTGGACTGTATAAACAATCACCAATTATCCCCCACAATGAAAACTGGTTTCATTTAATAACATTATTGCCCAAACCAAATGAGGATCTTTTGCATCTGGACAACTGGAGACCCATAACTCTCCTATGTAATGACTATAAACTATTAGCTCTGGTATACGCCAATAGGATGAAAGGTGTCTTATATAAATTAATAAATGACTTTCAATCAGCCATTATAAATGGTAGACATATATACAACAATGTTAGGTTGTTAATACTATTTATATGTATTTTTTTTCAAAGAATTCGATTCTATAGAGCAGTTTTTTTTACTGGAATCTCTAAAAGTTTTTGGTTTTAGAGACAAATTTTGTAAAATAATTTATATATTTTATAATTAGATTTATAGCTATGTTGCACTGCATCCTGGCATCACCCTAAGAATTGATGTATCTTGTGGAATACATCAGGGATGCCCCATTTCCCCAAAATTATTCATTTTTTGTACAGTATTAATGGCTTAATGATGGTATAAAAATGCATGACACTGAATTTAAAATATTTCAGCAAAAATATTTTGCTGATGATGCAGTAATTTTTTTGAAAGACAAGTACACTCTCAAAAAGGCCCTAAACGTCAATTCTGTGTTCTCTCAGGAATCAGGCATTTGTTTTGATTGCAAAAAATGTGAATTCCTACCTCTTTATGTTTGCACTGATATTGACATGGCATCTATTCCTATGAAAACCGAAATTAAGTATGGGCATATATGTAACCAGAGATGTCAAAACAAGAGAATCCAAAAATATCAAGGGAAAAAATGATGGAATAAATTAAAAAAAGTATAAATTACTGGTTGAAAAGGTATCTAACTGTTTAGGCCGAAATTTGTTATCAAAATCTGAAGGTATCACAAAATGGGTATACCCAAGCTATTCACTTCATATTACTCCACAAAATATAAGAAAAAATATAATTAAAAAAATATATAAAATATATAATAAAAAAACCCAAACCTCAACACTATATTAGAAAATCACAACTCACTAACAAAGGAGGTTCAAAAACTATTGCTTGAATATTTTCAAGGAAGTGGGAGGTCTGGAAGTTCTTTTAAAAAATGTGATTTTGAAGTGGCCAAATTACCTGTAAAACTGTCTGAATACCATAAACAGATAATCTATTATTAGAAGACGGTATTTACCCGTAACCTTCTCTACATGGCTCCACCTTATGGAACAATAGAGCAATTACGTCAAACAGGAAAGCATTATTCGTTCAAAAATGGTACAAAAAGAATATATCCTAATCTTTTTCACTGATATATTAGACATGCAAGGTCAACTCCTTATTTTTAAAGAGTTTGAAACAAAATTTAATATACAAAGTTCTATTAGGGAGAATGAAAAGGTTTGCAAAGCAATACCCATTGCCTTATTAAACTTGATACAAAATAATTTGCCTATACAATTGATACAAAATTCCCTTAAATGATTAAAAAAAAAGACAGAAATGTTCAAATTTATCATAGTGATGGCACAATAATAAATACATATGCAAAATTTATGGAATGGCCTATCCCCCCAAAAATAAGAGAATTGCAGTTTAAAATCATAAATCCTTACTATCCAACAGCAACAATGCTTCGAAAAAGGTTTGGTTTTGAGGTGGGTCCATGTGTCTTTCTCTCAAAAGGAGGAAATGACGGAACATCTCTTTTTTGACCTGGATGCAAATGGACACAATTGTGCAATTACATTTGGAAAAATTACTTTATGGTATAAACAAATTACCAACTGAACTGTTGAGACTTTGCAATATAATTATAATTATGGGTTAATGCCACGTTCATGAAAGTAAATGGCAAAACAGAAATCCATATCTTATGTTGTTGGAATATTTTGCTTCTATGTCGGGCCTAAAGGACTGTAATAAGGACATAGAATTATTGTGTGATGATGTTTATAATTATTTAAGTTTTGAATCTAGATAATTTGCAACGACTGAGCACCAAATATAAAGGCTTGTATGGACTCAAGACTGGCCTGTATGCTGTTGCTATATGTTTTCTTGTTTTCTATTTATTTATTTTTTTGTAAGTTGTTTTAAAAATGTACACGTAATGTTGTTATCTCCCATCGACAGTTATGCACATTACCTTATGTAAATAAAATAAAAATCTAGCGTTAATATACAGACTTCCGGCGTTGGGACCAATCATTGTGAAGCATTTTCAGAAGTAGCGAAAGAGGAGCAGGTGATTGGTTGGTTAAACTTTAAATTTCTATCCGCCTACTCCCTGTACACAGTGGAACGTTGGATACATACCGTTTTGGCTTCAATTTACTTCCGTAGAAAGAGGTTGAAAAGGTGGCTTACAACTTTGTTTTGCGTAAGTTTGCTCTTTTACATTATTATTATTATTATTATTATTATTAGTAGTAGTAGTAGTAGTAATAGTAGTACCTCATTAACCTCTCCCAGTTCTTAGTTAACTAACTGTAGGAGAATCTAACACAAATGCGGGACTGTACTAACGCTAAATGATAATATTAGCTTTAACGGTATCTGTCTCTAGCGTATGAACTGATGAATCAGTAGATTTTGTTTAGTAAACTGGCTAATTTCTGTCATTTTGCAGTCTTTTGGGCAGAGGGGTCGAAATGAATTTGGGCGTCAAAGCTCTCCTTAGCTGGGTAAGACCTTTACAGCATATAACTAAAGTGTTTCGATCGTTTTACATTTCGCCAATGTTGTATTCAGGTCAAAGCTACAATAACCACAGAAGGCGAAGCTGAAACTGACATAAACATTGAAGATTTACAAAATGGGGAGATCTTACTCAAACTTGTCTATCTCCTGTAAGTAAACCATCTGGCTGTATGCATTTATTCATTGTTAATTAGACAGGCCAAAACAAAACTACTTATTTTTATTTTGCCCTGTCTTCGCAGAAAGAGGGAGTCCATCCCCTGCCTGAACAATTGTGTTGATGATCGCTTCAAGATTATTTCTGACTTTGTTGAAAGTAAGTTTGTTTTGATCTGAGCATTTACATGTAGCGGTGGGCAGCGTTGACAAATATGAATATCTTCGTATTTTCTGGAGTATCCCGTTAACGATATGTTTTTATCCAACAAAAGTGTGCTACAAGCGGTCTTTACATGTATTTGTCAGACAGTGTGGAATATCACTTTACTTTTATTTGGAAGGTTACCACAGTTACACCACAATACACTATGCCATTATTTGGTTCACACTCATTGTGTAATAAGAAACCTCATCTTTACTATGTACATTGTACACGCTGTCATTAAAATGCTCCCGCTTTCTAGTTTATATTGGTACATCTGTTTTTTGTTTTTTTTTTTTTTTTTTTTTTTTTGTTTTTTTTTTTTAAAACAGTACCCCAGATTATTCATGATCTTGAACTTGTTTCCCTTCACAGGAGATTGCAGATTTAATGCAGTAAACGGAACTCCAATTATATGGAAAGCTATTAAAGATGGCAGCAACTTAACAATTGAAATTGCAAAGGTAAATTGAATATATTTTCAGTGAAACTGGATGGGTTTTTTTTTTTTTTTACTCCAAGTACCATATTATGTTTTATTTTAGGTCCTTTTGTTGCTTGTTTATCATGACATGATGAATGACCATTGCACACTGAGGACCCTTGATTGTGATGTAGAGGTAAGTCTTGTCTTGAAGTAACTTAATTTTTAAATTTTCATTAGAAAATAATACATCTAAATTCATATTTTTTAGAATCAGATAGCAAGCTTAACGGCTACATATGTGATGGAGAGTGAAGGAAGTGTCTCTTTGAGGCCCGGACTTGATGCCCATTTGTCCAGACGTTGTAAGACATAATTCTATTTTAATCATTTGTAAACCTTTTGCAGGTTAAACTGACTGTTGCTTTCCTTTTAGACTTGCCTGTACCCCGTGATGTTTTTGATAAATCAAGCTCCACTTCAGTATCCAGTGTATCATCTGTATATGATGATGAGTCCCCTCTTTTTGTTCGTTCTCAAAAAGTCAAATTTTTGGACTTGCAAAATGTAGCATCGTCTTCAGTCAGGTTTTTGTCAAACTTTTGACACATTTCAAACCATAGTCTTACTTCAAAGATGTACTAATTGCCATATTTTCATTCTTACAGCTGTTCACCTATACAAGACATTATGAACACACCCATATTCCAGATGAGGAAGATGCAACGGCAACTGATACAAGACCGAGACTACAGAGATGGTCTGGAGAAGGAACTCTCCAGCAAACTGGCACTTTTGGCACAAAGAGGCAACCTTAACTTCTAGGTTATAATATGCATTTTATTACTTTTCTGCATTTTAACTTTGAGTTGTTTTTTTTTTGTTTTTTTTTTTAGAAACCCAAATAAATCAGCTGCAGTATTGTTTGGATAAATTAAAGGAGGACCAGCGTGTTGGAGAACAAATTGCAAGAGAGCAAACTGATGAGCTGGAAAACAAGAATAACATGTAAGTGCTTATGCCTAAATTACATTATGGTTTGTAATGTGCAGGTTGCATTTATTTTCACTTGCAACGTACAACACTAGTTAATAATTTTTCTGTTTTATGAATTTAGGTTACAGTCACGCTTTAGTGATGTACTGAAGCAGAATAAAGAACTCAAGGGTAATGCTGCACTGATGGAGCGCAAAGTAGATGAACTGACTGAAGAAAATGGTGCACTTTCTTCCCAGGTAACTGATTTCTACTAGGTTAAAAGTTCAACACTTAATATATATTGTATAATATATAAATAAGAATGGCATGTGGTTATTGTCTGTTTTCCTTTAGATGAGGACAGTGTGCTCTCAATTGGCCAATTTTGAGGCAGAAGTTGGCAGGCTGACAGAGATCCAAACATCTAATGAAGTGGAGTGGAGGAGCACTGTAAGCAATTTGCAATCACAGCTTAATGAAGCAAGGGCACAAAAGGTAAGGAAAAGGTTTTTGACCCTGTAGTCCAAGATAAACTGGCAAATAAACTCCAATATTCTGCATTTACAGGAACTTCTTGCAGAACAAACTGAGATCCTTCAAGGAAAGATATCCTGTTTGGAAGAAAAAATACGCAGATCCACACAAGAGGAGGAAGGGGACAATATGTGGGTTTCAGTGGAGGTAAGATGAACTACAGTAGTTTATCCACTCAATAAATGTTACTGTAATTTTTACTAATTGACTGCACCTATCATGTGATATTGGCAGAAAGAATTGCTGGAGAACAAAATCAGCTTGTTAACAGATGAGTTGGAGAACACCACGTATTCTCTTCAGAAAATTGAGGTGGAGGTTCAGGCCAAGTCACAGCAACTGAAGGAACGCGAGCAAGAAATTTCTGACCAGAAGGAACTTTTACTCCAACAACAGAACCAAATTGGTCAGTTGATTGAGTCAAAGAAAATGGCTGCAGAAAACCTCCTGAAAGAGATGACTGAAGTGAGAGAAGGTCTGCAGCAGGAGGTATGTGCACTTAAACTTCGGCTGGAAGAGGCTGAGCAAAAGAAACATGAACAGACCACAAGGTTACAAGTCCAAGTTGAGTTATGCAATCAAGAAATTGAAATGCTCAAAAAGGAAGATTTTCAAACTGCAGAAAAACTTAAAGATCTGATGACTAAACTGTGTACTGCCAATAATCTCTTGGCTGATAAAGATCAAGAAGTAAGCAGCCTCACAGAAAAGGTAGTTCTACTAACTGAAATTAATCAACAAACCAAAGATGAAAGTCTAGCCAAAGAGGAAATGTTTTCACGGTTGCTGCTAGAAAAATCTCGAGATGAGGAGGTTCTTCAAAGTAGCATCCAATCATTAAAAGATCAAGTCAACAACCTTAAAACATCACTAACACATGCTGAAGAGGAACTGCAAATAGAAAAACATCTCCTCAGTAAGACTAATAAAGACAGCAGTGAGCAAATTGAGGGTCTCAATCATGATATTGTACTTTGTAAAGAGACAATTGAGACACTTAAAGAGGAACTTCACATCAAGGACGAGCAAATAATTCAGGTTAAAAAGGATAATGTAATACAGTCTGAAAGGCTGCAAGAGGAAATCTGTGCTCTTAAAAGTCAAATCAATGGTTTGTATGAATCTTTGAGTGAAGCCAAGCAACAGGTCCAGACACAGCAGAGTGAACTGATGAAACGGGAGGAAGAAAGTTGTAATCAAAAAGTCCTTCTGCACCAACAGTTATCATCTTCTGAGGAGATGGTAAAAAATTTAAAAGCTGAAATTGGGACAAAAATGGAACAAATAAGCTTGCTAGAAAACCAAAGATTTGAGCAATCTGTGCTCTTGAAAAGGGAGACAAGTAACTTACAGCAACAAGTGGAGTCTCTCACATCTCAGCTCACAAAGGCAGAAGAAGATTTGTGTTTCAAGGAAAATGACTTGGCCCTAAAACGGCAGCAGGTGGAGGCACTGCAGACAAAGGTGTCTGAATTTGAAAAGGAGATCAAGACACTACATGCCAACATTCAAACTAAAGAGGAAGAATTATTCAATCTTAAGGGGGAGACCTCCACAGACATGAAACGTGTAAAGGAAGAGAACCTCAAGCGGTCAGAGGAGCTTGAAAATGAAATCCAACTTCTTAGTTCCCAAGTGCAAAGTTTGAAACAATCTCTCAACAGTGCTACAGAACAGCTGACTCTTAAAGAAGATATGCTGGCCAAAAAGGAGATGGAGATGTCACATGAAAAAGATGTGACTAAAAAACTCAAGGCAACATTTGATGAGGAGATGCTTGCTCTTAGGCAGCAGCTACGTGCTAATGAAGAACAGATGGTTACACTAAAGAGTGAGGCTGATTGCCAATTAAGCATACATCAACAAGAGATGCAGTCCCTTAAGGATCAACTTCACAATATGGCCGAAGCATTGAGTAAAGCTGAAGAGATGGTTCAGACTCAGCTACAGATAATTACTGAACAAGAGATTAAAAGTGCTCAGGAGAAGGAGTCATTCCAGAAAAAACTTTTAGACTCTCAGGCTGTTATTAGTCAGCTAGAGAATGAGATTACTGTTAAAGAACAACAAATGATGGAGCTGAGGACACAAAGCTCTGAGCAGTCCAATGTTCTGTATGAGCAGAATGAGTATCTTCAGAAACAGATGGAGTCACTAGCTTCATCTTTAAAAGCCACTGAAGATAAAATGCATTCAAAAGAGTCCATACTAACTCGACAACAACATGAAAACCAACTGAAACAAGAAGAGCTTTGTGGCCTACAGCTTAAAGTGGAACAGGCTGAAAAAGAAATGGCAGCATTCAAACAAGAGAAAAGTGAGATGCAGGTAAATCTACAAGAAACTGAGGAGCTTCTGATCAAAACTAAAGAGCAGTATCAGATGGTTCAGGCAGAGTTATCTGCTCTTAAATTTAGGATGTCTGAAAATGACAAAGATGTTGGTAAACTCCGAGATGATGCAGTGGCACAGAGAGAGTTGCTTCACAAAGCACAAGAACAAGTCCGAAACAAAGATGATATGTTAAAAGAGCTAAAAGGACAAAGTTCAAGGCAAATTGATGATTTGCAACAATGTATGGAGACCTTGAAGGGTCAACTAGAAGATTGTTCTCAGAAACTGGTGGTCAAAGAAGAGCTGTTGCTTAAACTCCAGCTGGAGTCAGCTCAGCAAATTGACCATCTTAAGCAAGAGCATGTCTCTCTAAATTCAGAGCTCAACCAACACAAAGAAGTGAATACCCATGTCCTCAGACAAAAGGAGGAAATGCTCGAATCTACACAAAAGGAAAGGGATTATCTTATTAAGGAAAAAGAAGCCCTGCATGAACGAATACTTGCAGTGGAGAAACAACTGGAAGTCACTGCCTCAGAAAACCAGAGACTGGCCCGAGCCAAGCAGGCCCTGGAAAGAGAAAATGATGCTGCGCTAAAGCTCCAGACTAAATTGCAGCAGGAGCTGCAAATGCTGAAACAGGACAATGATGCGCTCCTAAATGAAAAAATGGAAGACGCTGAGGCAGTGAAGAAAGACTTCCTTGAGCAGCTCTCTGCCAAATCTACTGCTGTGGAACATTATAAAACTCAGGTTGGTGAATGAATAGCTCTGTGACATTTTGTGTTTGTGTTTTGCTCATTTATTTTGTTTCAATAGATGGAAAAGGCAGTGAGTCACTACAATAGTAAGAAGCAGCTTTTACAGAAAAGTGAGGAGGAGATGGCTAATCTGAAACATTCACTTGAGGTTCAGGAGCGTGAAGTTAAAACTGTTAGCATGGAAAACAAGCTTCTACAAATGGAACTGGACAAAATGCAAAGCAATGAAAAATTACTTCTTAACAAGATTTCCAGTTTGGAAGCACAGGTATGGTCTGAAGGTACTGCCTCATTAGTGTGAAAAGTGGTTTTGTAAGTAACAGCTCATCTGTCTGATTAATTTCAGTTAAGCTTTGCTGACAAGGCTCTCCGTGCACAAAGTAAGTTCCAGTATGACGAAAAGACATCAGAGCAAATGCCCTCCACATTGGAAGTTCCTGGAGAGAGATATGGTATGAATACAAGAGCAAAGCTTAGAGGCATGAGCTCTGACAGCCTGGACCAGAGCTCTCTAGATGATTCGCTGAACAACACAAGGTATTTAACAAATGGGATTAAAAGACACACAAGACAGTTGCTGTAAGCTTGTCTTTATTCTTCATAGAAAATTATCTGCACCTAGTGAAGCAAGCACACCACTAGTTCGTAGTTCAGAGCGCCTAGCAGCCAAGCGCCGTGGACCTCAGGCTGAGTCTCTAGAGACTCTTTACTTCACACCCATCAACACAAGGCACAGGTAAGGCAGACCAAACATGTTATCTTTTAAACTATTTTTAGATGTAAAAGTTAAGGATGCACTGATGCATTTTCTGTACAACGTGACTTTACAGGACTACTACAGACTTCAAACCAGAGGAGTCAGCCAAGAGAAATTCAGCTTCGTCTGTCAAGAGGCGTAGGACCACACAGGTTATAAACATCACCATGACAAAGGTGGAGGAAACACTCATGCACCCTAATGTTTATTTGTAATTCACATCGTTGGACCATGCATGCCATTATTTTAAGGCTTAAACAACTGTGTTCGTTATTGTAAAACAATCTTTTAACTCTTTTCTCTGTAGAAAACTCCAGGCCGCAATGAAGCTGATGAAACGTTCTATAGTTTGACTTCAGCTCGCTCCCAGCCAAACCTCTCCAGTGCCCACAAAGTCAAGGGAATCTCCACAGAACTTTTCACTACACCTAAAGCATCTGAAGCTGACCAGCTAATCGGTCTCCCAGGATATAGACGCAGCACCATACATTCACAGGGTAATTGTTGCTTGTGTTCACAGGTTAACATGCTTGTATAATAACATATCATATGTTATTATAACACGTAGGGTTAAAAGGTTCTAAATTTAACTTATTCATTTCTGCTGTCCCTCTAGCTACAAGTACATTCTGTGTTGGAACAGAGAATGAACCAGAAGGTGGACCTGAGGACTGGATGAGAATAGCTGAGATTCAGGCAAGAAACAAGGCTTGTCTTCCACATCTGAAGAGCAGCTATCCAGTGGAGTTTGATGTGAGTTTGACACTGGTTTAAATGGTAATACTACACCAACTAGTTTGTGTACAGAGTACATGGAATGAATATGATTTAATGGCAAACCTTTGTCTCATTAGACTGTTCGCAATAGTGCTTTGATCTTCACTGATGAAGAACTGCGGACCGGCGATCCCATTGAGACTATCCGCCGTGCATCTGTGATGCCTGGGCAGCTCCAGGACTCTCTGGCTTCCCATAGGCTCTCTTACATGGGTCAGAGTGGTAATAATGCCACATCTCTGTCACGGCTCTCCTTAATGCCAGGCCAAGCCATTCCCAAAGCAGTCAGCTCTACTCTCAGAAGCCCGAAAACCAACAAGCGGGCACCATCTATGCTGACTATACATCCAACTTCACCTGAGGTAATTTTTATAGCTATTTTAATTTTTGTTTTGCATCGGCTTTATGGAATATTTTCTCTTCACAGAAAAAGATTAGAGCCAGCTGTTTCCCTCGTCCACTTACTCCCAAAAATAAGAATGTTAGTGGTCCAGCTATCCCTCACATCCAGACTGCCCCGAGTCCTGTGAGTTCCTGCATTTTTAATTTTCAATGTTTGCCTTTTTTCTTTTACTAATATTATATATTTTGTAGGCGGATCGGAGGCAATCAATGATGTTTACTATTGACAACACCCCAAGAAAAGACCCTAGAAAAGACATTCTAAAGAAAGGCCTGAACAAACTACGAAGCTCTACTCGTAAATCACCAGGCAAAAATCTCAAGTCGCCTGCACAGTCGGCTAGCCGACGTGGCCAAGAGAATATTCCTGTGAAAAATGGGCGCGTTGCAGTTGGAGGGGCCGGCAGATTGGGAAGCCAGAAATCCCCTCTTGTGGCAAATAAAGGACCAAAAAAGTCCCCACATGTATCCACTAGGGCTGCAAAGTCCCCTGGCCTTACGGCTAGCGCTCGCAAGGTACATTTCTTTTAAACTGTAACTGTATAGTTATACTATACTTTACTCTGAAGCACTGTTTATTAAAAGGCAGTGCATTATGTATAGCTACAAAGCCATAGGAATGACTCAAACCCAATTTGATAAATATGAATACTTTTCAGGAGTGTGTGCCTGTAACTCAGGAAAATCTCACTGTAAGTGTCAATTGTTGTGGGGGTTCTGTGGAGTGGATTCACAGTGGTTCTAATTGCTGCACATGGGCTTAAAGGTGCACTCTAGAGAGAAAAAAAAAAGCAGGTCACCCCTCAGATCAGACTGATTTTACCTGGGGATAACACCTACTTGTCTTCATAGTGACAAGTTTATTGGTATATTATAATATAGCACGAACCTCCATATAGACAAGAAAGTGGCTGACCCTCCACCACAGAAGTTGGCTGTATTGTAAATAATGTTGGTGCAAGTTTAACCAGAGCGGGTGTAGTCCATTTTAAAGTTAATAAAATGTATTGTTTTAAATGTGACCATATATTTACTGGATCTTTTCTTTCCACAGATGATGAGCAGGATGAAGGTGTGATGCTTTTTTTTTTTTTTTTTTTTTTGAGCGACTGCACAGGACAAAATCATTCCATTTCTATATCAAATCACTTGAACTTGATTTGAACTGCATAGTAGTGCCCTACAGAGTAAATGAACATGTTCATAGCAATTTAAGCTTTGCATATGGACAAAAATGGGAAAAATCTGTTTCTTTTATCCTTTTGTTTTAAATCGGGGGATCTATGTGCCCAAGTTTTTATAAAAAGTAAAATGCCTAATGTTTTATCATTTTTTATTTTTAAGATGTTTTTTTACATTCTGAATTAATGAAGTGAAAAGATTTGTTCTACAACTCTGGTTGCCATTGGCTAATATTTGATGTAGTTTGTCATATTTTTATGCCACACCTACCACTACACATTTTAATGTAAGCTATTTGACTTTTAAGTTTCAATGTAATATATTTTTATGTTTGTTAATAAAAAAAGTCTATCCACGTATCCTTTTTTATGCAACACTCTCACGTTGTGAGCGTTTTTTCACTTTTATTTTGAAAGACTATATCCGGGGGGCTGGACTTCGAAACCGAAAGTTAAAACGTCTCTCAACTGATGGCTCATATTTCGTATTGAACTTTGTATTGACTTAATTTTTAAGCGAATTCCTGTCGAATCCCATGCAATTATGAACAGACGTTGTCATAAGATCAACATCCGCTGAAGGCTTATACTGAAAGAATGGAGTCCGACGCGGAAGATGACAGGTAATTTTAGCCTCCCAGACATTCGGCTCCTAGAGATAAGAGCTTAAGTCCCTTACTGCTATAATTTTATCTTTAAAACCAACTTAAAATTGCCTTTAGTGATTTTCAAAGGGGCTACAAGCCATGGGTTTAGGCTTCCAAATGGGTCTTTCCTGGAAGCCAGACTGATTCTATAAAGATCTCACTATAAAGATCTCACTTCGTAAAGTATTGCAGAAGTGTGTGTTCTTGGCTGGGTAGACAAAGATAGAGCAGAGCCTCCGTTAAAAATAGTGGATTCTCCTTTTGAATAATGTTGAATTTGCTCGTTTCTGTTAATGGTCTTAAATGACAACTACTAAGCCCCCCACTTATTAGAATGTGATGTCATCTATAAGGAAAACAACACGCCAAGTTTTTTCATTTGTGCAGGTACTCCGATGAGGAGGAGAAGAGGAAGAAGCGACAAAGGCCACCCTCCAGTTATGGTTCAATGAAAAGTGACAGTGATGACTTGATGGGGGACACTGGTGCTTCAGAAGCAGATGAAGATGACCAAGAGGAAAGCAAATGTGATGAAGAAGTGGCTGGGGTTTTTAATCGCCCTGCTCCTTTATTACCCCGAGAAGCAGCTGTTTGTGAGGGGACAGGGTAAAAAAACATACACATAAATTTGACCACATGAAATCATAGGCTATGTTTTCTTTTCTCAGTATGAACCTTGTTTTGATTTTGAAGGGTGCAGATGAATCGTCCAGTTTCTCCAGAGACAGAGTACACCATGACGACAATGCAGACCAAGCCACCTGGAGCACTTGTCATAGAGACTAGGTAGAGTTTTATATCTGTGTGTGTTTGGCACAGTTTTGTGAGAGGGTGGGCCTGGGATCTTATTTGGCAATCTGTTTCACTTGCCTTTATAGTTTTACTTTTTTATGACTGCCTCTATTAGAGATTATTTTTTTAAAGGAACTGTATGTAAAATTTTAACTTTCATAAACATGAGCTCTCTGTATCCCCAGAATCAAATACAGCTTTTACTGATAACAATTTTGATAGTGATTTATTTTAAGCTGCAAAAACATTGGACATGATACCCCATTTGTTTACCCCATTTGTTATAATTTGGTGTTTTGGTTCTCAAGACTATTATCCAATCAGGAAGCAGAATGAGCTTCACATGAGGCTGTCATTTGGGTTGCCAGTTCCAATGTGGAAATCCGGTTGGCTTAAAACTAAAAGGACTCTCTCTGACCTGATTCTTCACTACTTAAACCCCAACATCTGCAGCCAATCATTAATCAGTGCTAGTGCAGCTTTTGCAGCCCAGTGAGTGAATTCTTGAGGTTCTGAGCTTTCACATGAGCATGGCTTTTCCATATAATGAGAAAAAACTTGTATGTGTCCTATCTGCAGGTTTAGGCACTGGCAACCCAGGTTCAGTGGTGATTGTAGTAGCTGCGCTCTAAAACAGTAAGAGCGCAGACTTAAAGGTGCACTTTGTAACTTGTCTGGAGGAGGTCACATCTCCTGGTTGAAGAATCCTCGGTATGGCAATAAACTTATCCATCTCCATGTAGACAAGATGCCTGCAGGTGACACTATCAGGTTAGGTTACAGTTTAGATCTGTTCAAGATATTTTTCAACAGTAAATACAACCCACCGGATGAATGCAAGCTAGATAAGTTTAATGCCATACTGGTGCACCTTTAATATGATATAATAAATAATATAATCCAAAGATTTAAAGTTTGACCCTGCCATAGTGAATAATAATCCAAATGTGGCTCATAAGACACTGGTGACCTACTGAAAATGGCCTTACAGTCTGTCCTACTGTCCCACCAGCAGTAAACCGTTGTTATGGATTGTATTTTCACTCCGCCACTTTGAAATGACTGTATTATATATTCTGTTTATTTGTATTTATATGGTAAGTTAATTTCAAGTGTTCTATTAGTGCTTCTGATATAGAGCAGTTATCTGAAGTTGAAGATGAAGATACTGAGGATGAGGATATTTTGATAACCAACTCACCTGAACCACCAGAGCCAATTGAACTAGAAGTTGAACAGCCAATGGATATGTACGGACACCGGGTCAGATTGCACCCTGAACAGGATCTGCCTCATGTGTTTAAGGTTTGTGTGACCATAGCGACCTAAAAGTGCAATCATTAAAAATTAAAAATGGTCTTTTCTCCCACAGCACATACAGAAAGCCCTGACAGATCTCAGCAAAGAGGAGCTTTACAAATTTAAGCTGAACTTTCACCAACGACAGTCAGATTTCACTCTTAAACAAATGTTTGAGGGTGATTTACTCGATTTTGTGGATAGGATTATTGAGATGTTTGGTAAGTCAGAAAATACCTAATAAAAAATATGAAAATTAAAAGTTTACTGTGATAATGTTTCAAATCATCAGGCCAGGACCGTGCTCTTTTAAACACAGTAAGTACCCTTGATAACATCACCAAGAACAAAGAAGCTGAAGAACTACGAGAGAATTGCAAAAAAGGTAAGAAAACACCTATTTATGACCTGTTCTATTTATCAGAGACTTCAAGTAAAAAGTAAACATGTTATTTTATTTTCCCCTTTAAGCACTGATTCGCTCTAGTCTGAAGCAAGATATAGTTAGAAAATACATGTACATCTTTGAAGGAATACCTCAACCTGGAAAACGCAGTCTTCTGGACGACGTCTATGTTGAGCCAGAGATAGTCCATTATGCTTGTGGAGATGTTGGCGCTTCAGATGAGTCACCGGTCCAGACTTTTCAGACTGACCAAAGTATCAGAGTTTCCAATCTGTTCCGATTACAGAAGCCTGATGGTCAGCCTGTACGCACTGTGCTGACTTCAGGAATCCCAGGTATCGGCATGACTGTGTCTGTAGGAAAATATTGTTATGACTGGGCAGAACATCGAGCCAATAAGGTGATTTTTAAAATACAGCC
>KN485145.1:37755-53448 GCA_000787095.1 Periophthalmodon schlosseri
TTTTTTTCTTTTCTTTAGGATTTGCAGTATGTGATCACACTACCGTTTAGTTCTTTGTGGAATCTGAGAAACAAAACTCTTTCTGCTTCAAATGAAATGTCCCTCATGGATGTAATAGAATATCACCATTCACTGTGTAAAACTAAGAAATATCTAGATGATGAGGACCTCAAGTTTCTCATTATAATGGACTCATTTGACTGTTACCAAACTGCACTGGACTGGAAGGTGGGCGTTTTTCAATGGCGTTCTAGGTGGCAACTTTTCTAACTTATACAGCTGACCCTTACTCTTTAACTACAGCCTTAATGCTTGTGAAACTGAATTGTTGACTTTTATTTTTTAGAATTCTCCCATCATAAAGGAAAACCACACTCCTGCAAAAGTAGATGATTTGATTGTGAATCTTATCAGAGGCACTCTCCTCCCCAATGCTCAAGTGTGGATTTTAGGTCGTCGGGCCGCTGCCTCCCAGATTCCATCACAATTTATAGATGCTGTCACTGAAGTCCGAGGATTCAAGTATGTAATTTCAATTTTGCATCAGGTATAACTATGCCAATTCTTACCTCTCAAATACATTTATTTATATCCTCTAGTGATGAGATGAAAGATGACTACTTGTCCAGACGCTTCAAAAATGCAGAAATGGGAGCTAAAATTGTAAATCATTATAAAAAACTGCCCACACTCCACATTCTAAGCTGGCAGCCATTCATCTGCTGGATGGTGGCCAGAATCTTTTGTCACAACTTCGAACAAAAACAAGATTACGGAAGTTATCCCCCCAAACTGACCCAATTCTACGTGAACACCTTACTTATCCAGACCAACCGCAGACTGCAGTTCTACTATGATAAGGCTGAAAATAACCTGGTGAGGTTCTTAAGCTGTTTGTGTGATCATTCAAAATCACTGCATATAGTTTTACTTCTCCCTTATCACTTTCATACATTGTAATCTTTCCACTTAGAAATGGTCCAGTTCTGACAGGCAGATGTTGAGGAACTTGGGGAAGATGGCTCTGAAAATGTTGGAGCAGAACTCTACTACGTTTGCTGAGGGGGACATGAAAGAGCACAGTCTGGACGTCACTGATGTCACAGTCTTTTCTGGCCTGTGTAGCGAGCTTTCCCCATCCTCTTCAGGAAAAAGAATATACAGTTTTATACACTTAACTTATCAGGTATAAAGTGTTTCTGCTGATGGGGTATTACACATTCCTAACATTTCTTAACATCAACAATCTACCTAAAAGTTACTTATTTCTCCCAGGAGTTCATGGCTGCTTTGTATGTCTTTACCGTTTTTCACGTGGATTCCAAAAATGTTCTGGAACATAGTCGAAGCGTCCTTCAGGTGTCCACTTTCTTCACGTCCAAAACAGCAGCAGAAGTTGTGCACTGTGCTATAACCCGGACTTTCAACTCGCCCCTGGGACAGTATGACATGTTTTTGAGATTCCTGTGTGGCTTGCTTTCTCCCAACAACAACAAACTACTTAGTGGCAATCTTTACAACCGCAGTAATGAGAAGACAAATGGCCACGATGAGGTGAGGGCATTGTTGGAGAGGACGATACAAACTTGTCCGAGAGATAGGACGGAACACATAAGAGAATGTCTCAGAGAGCTAACCCAGGTCGATGATTAGTTGTAGGTGTACAACTATAGATTGTATATATCAGGGATAATAATAATAATATTGTTTATTATGATAAAAAGGGTATACAGTTATCGTTCATGGGGAATTTTATATAATCGTGAGAATCGCCAACAAAGATAATCAATATTTATCTCCAGAATTTGCAGACAAAAGGTATTCTTCTCCGCTAAATCATGGTTGTTTTCACTGATAAATAATTGATTAATAATTATCGTGATATAATTGTTAATCACAATTATTTTGGTCATGATAATCGTGACACCAAATTTCAATATCGTCCCATGCCTACTGTATATATTCTTTATACAGTCTATGTGTATGATGCTTGGAGGCAAATTCACTACGTTAAGCATATTTCTGTGTCCTTAAGTTACTCTACGTGTGAATGGGTTTATGACATACCGCATGTGTCTTTTGTTGCGTTTGCACCACTAACTAAAATGTTTTTTTGGGAGATTTGAAAAATGTTTTTAAGCCTAAATGCAATTAAATTTTGCACACTTATTGTTTACAAAAAACTATGAAAAATGTTTTTTGTCCCTTACGATATGGATGAAAACATAAGTTTATCTTTAAGATGAATGCAAAGCTCAGTTAATTTTTTATGATTTTATATTTCTGTTTTTGTGACGCAAAGGAAATGAGCTAGTGAGAAAATGTCATGTGAAAATGTCACCTGGTTTAGCTGAACTTTCACCAACGACAGTCAGATTTCACTCATAAATTAATAAATTGTTTTAATGTAGCCCTGTGTGTTGTCTCAGCTTTTGTTTTCATTTATTTTTATAACTAGTACACTTTTGTAGTAGTCTGGTAGTATCCTAATTTTAGAATATGAAAGGAAACCTGCTAACATCATTCCGGCCTGATCTAATTAAAATGTTGTATTGTAATCTATGTAGAAAAGACTTACAGATTAATGATTCAGGTTATGGGGATTTTAGAACGTTTTTTTTGTGTTTTTGTTAAAGTTGTCAGTTTTATCTATTGCATACATATTGCAAATCCTTTTGTGACCTAATGTAATTCACCAGTCACTGTAGATCTGGGTTATAGATGTGAGCCAAGTGTTTGATGACATAGATCTGCCCACCAGATAAATTCAGTTTCAACTCACTTTAACTAAAATCTGGACCATCTGGTGTTTGTATTATTTTTATTGTATTGCTTGATACTGTCCATCTAATATGAATTTTTAATTGCTGGTCAACGTGTGGTCTTGAAAAAAACATCATTATCATTTTAAAATATAGGGACAAGACCTAATAGCTCTTTTAAAACAAATGCTATACACTTTTAATGTCTATTATTTTACATTTTGAATGGTCCAATAGTCCGAAGTGGGTGGTCTCTTCATGCTGGTGATGTGAGCGTAATGGCGGCTGCATGGACTGTGAATGAGGCTATGCTGATTTGACGCTTGACTTCATCCCAGGCCTTCTCTGGATCAGCTGCATTTTCTATGTCAAACAATGCATCATAGATTCCTGGGAAAGACTCGCCGGCATACTTGTTGTGGCTACTGGGAGCGAAAATCACATGCCTAAAACATAAAAAACAAGTTTAATTGTAAAATAGCATTGCCTTCAAGTGCACTACACACTAGAAATTATTAAACTTTTTTGAACACTAAACAATAAGATGATTTACTTGCCTGTAAAATGGTCTGCCTGGTAAACCTAAAGGGTCTATGAATGCACGCTCCATGTACATGAGCTGATCATTCACGATTCGAACCTGCAAAGGACTATGCATGGAAATGTATAAAAATAAAGTTCCACTAACAATAGACACTGACAAACAGACTCTTTAACATTTTGTAAAGAATTACATTCTCTAATACACAATGGTGGCATCTGGAGGCAAAAGTGAAGTGCAACATAATGCTATTTCAATAAAGAAAGAGGGTTTGGCAAATGGAAACCACTCCGATACAAGATTTAAAGACATACGTGGTTTATTTGAAAGTAGATCATTAGAGACATTATTTAGCATTTTTGGTGGATTCTTATTTTTAGGTTTTACAGAAGTGTTGATTTTTATTTATTTATTTTTTTATCTACATAGGCCTATGACACATTAACACAAATGGAACAACCCTGGAAATTATTAAAACCATTAGTGCTTTGATCACAGTTTTATGTTATACAGTAGATTACTTACTCTGCTTTATTCAAAGACTGTAACCTCTCATGGAAGTTGCCGGCTGCTGCTGTGAAGTTTACCACCGCTGAAAAAAGTGAATCTTGGAACAAAAAAATAAAAGTTAAAAACCTAAATTTTTTCCAGACTCCAAACTAAAGGTTCTGACCTTTGCATTTTTATTGCTAGATGAGCAATTTTACTTAAGTGGAAAGACTGTGCATCTCCCTCCCATGCACAATGGATAAAAGACATAATGTCCTGTATGGATTTAAACAAAATTTGATATACTGTTCGTGGATCAGAGACTAAATTGTATAAATTATGGCGCCCTTTTTTAGATTTCTTTGAGAACTCCTCAACCATTGCTGCAGAGTAGCATGTCTCTCGGCTGGGCTGGGAACGCCTCAGGATTCCCCCGGAAGAGCTGGAGGAGGTGTGTGTGGAAATGGAAGTTTGGGCCACTCTGCTCAGACTGCAGCCTCCGCGACCTTACCCCGGATAAAGTGGAACAAAATGGATGGATGGACTATTTGTATTTGTATGTCTCATTTCTGTTCTGTGCAGCTGGTCTGTGGTTTGTTGTTTTATGTGTGTGGGGGTGTAATTTTGTTATTTGTTATTTGTACACTTTATTGTATACTTTCTTTAATAAAAAAAAACTAAACTAAACTAAATTTTCTTTCTGACAGGAAGAAACTAAACGTACCAAATGACACTTTATATTTCTGCATTTGCTCTGGGTGTCTTTCGGCAATTTGTGAGATGCGCAGTGCGTAGATATTGAGTGAGTTTGCATATTCGTTGACACTGAGAGGTAGGACCACGGAATCAGCCAATGAAAATACCAGCCCTCCACGGACCCGAGCCACTGCTTCAAGTCGTCTGAAGGAGGGGTCGTAGAACTTCTCCACGACCTCATATGTTTCATATACACTGTGGTACACTGGATAACTGCTGTAGTGTTCAGTTTTCTGGCACAGATAGAAAGAACACTGGTTTAGACAAAATACACTAGGTTAGCATTTATATTATTGTCCAAATGGTCTCACCCAACCTTATTTTTGGTGTATCTGGCTCGACCAGCAGCAATTCCTAGACGGATGAAGTAAGCCTCAAAGTCACTGCCAGAACCCAACTTACTTATTCTACAAAAGAAAGATCTAGTTAGCTGTAGCCTACACTTTGTTTAATGTATCATAGACTATGGCTCTAATTAAATTTGAAAAAGAAAAAAAGGCATTCAATAGATTTTGGTCTACTGTGCTAATTAAGCTTCCATACATTTAGAGAGAAAAACATGAAAAAACATTAACAGTTCCACTTCTGCAATCTGCAACAGCTACATTTACAAGGGGCTTTTTAAGTAAGTAAGAAAGATTAATGAATTTGTACATGGTCCCTGGCAAATAAAGAATAAAGAAAGAAAGAAAGTGACATCAGGCCTGTCACGATAATCACTATATCGACTTATCATTCAATATATGAAAGCTGCAACAATATATTTTGGAGCTCAATATGTATTGTGTAAAATTTCTTTGTAAAAGTGAGGAGGTTTTGGGTATTTTTGTTGTAATATGATACAATTTGAGCTATAAAAGGTTATTGCTTCATTCTACCATGTATTTATTGCAACTTAGGCCTTTTAATGATACTGTCTATTTAAAATGGTTTACTGGAATGATCCTGCTTTGTGTCAGTGGCATAAAATTGTTTCAGTATTATCGCTGTCAGGATCCTCCCTTCTGCCATTTCCCCTCTTGTCTCCCCCTCCCTTTCTGTGTTGTCTGTCACTCCACCCACCTGGGCGTCGGCTTACTTATTCTGCGCACCACACACTTATTCTCCACACCACACACTTATTCTCCACACCTGGATTCAATTTCCCTCATTTCCTGCAGGATAAGAAGCTTGTTTTTTATCATCAGTTTGTTGTTAATACTACTCCAGTTTGTAGATGCGTTTGGTGCCACAAGACAAGTTAACTTTTTTCAGCATTTTTGTACTACAGTTGCTTTGTTCTGTGGCCAGGTGCCTCTGTCATTATTTTTTTACCTGCCTGCCTGCTTGTTAGCCAGCCCAATACCTACCTGCACCTCTGGATCCCCCAGCCTGACACTTAACCACATTTACCTGATTACTAGCCTGGACAATAAACAGTTGTGATCTACTTACTTAGTTGCGTGCTGCTTTTGGGGCCTAAGTGAAACTGTGACAATCTTTTAATGCAGTATTCCTCTCTAGCAACCGTAGCAATTGTGCTTCAAAGTATATGTTATCGTGACAGGGCCAAGTGACATTACACAATATTAAGTAAGCATTAGCACAAAAGGACAGTTGATATGGATGAATATGAGTTAGATGTGGCCATGAGAGCCCCACATATATTTGTACCTGGGTGCATCACGGTTGTTGGTCCAATTGTCTCTTTTATGCCAGCTTTCATATAGAGACATTCCCTCTTCTCCTTCCTCTGGACTGCCAATCTACACAATACAGACGTTTTATAGTAAGTACAAGTATACAGCACTGTTTTACCCACTCCTTTCATCTTACCTGTTTTGTTATGTCATATACGAGTGTGTGAAGAGAAGGTGTGCAGTCTACCCTCAATGTATACATACCTGAGACAAAAACACAACAATGCTGGTTTATTTTGTATGAATAAGAAAATAAGTTGATGTAAATGTATAGCCACAAAAGCAAATAATACCGTCTTTAGAAGTCAGTAATAGACAGAGGCTATGAGTCAGGATATATAGAAATCTAGATAGATAGACCATAATAGTAGAAAAAATATAGATATAAATAAAAAAGAAAATGTTCATTAACATGTGTGCCAATATTTGAAACACATTTTATTTTAAAAGAAGGCAAAAAATCTGTCTAAGTTTTGCATTTTCAAGATTATGGTTCTTACCTTCTATAGCAGAGTCAGCATTGATATACGCCACAGCTCTCTCTTGGAGCAGTTTGGCATTGTCCTATAAGAGAAAGTTTTTAAAAGAGTTTAAAAGATGGCATCACAACATAAACGTGAATTTGAAACGTTGTAGTGGTGGGTTGCATCTGTTACCTCAGCCCATTCTGTCGATCCCTGGAGCCCAAATTCCTCTGCATCCCAGCTGGCAAATATTATAGTTCTCCTAGGTCTCCATCCTCCTGCAGAAACAACAAATTGGAAAAAACAAAAGTGAAACAAATGAAACTAAATATCAGCTACCTCTGGAGAGCAGGCGGCCAGCACTCCTCGCAGTTTCGTGGACTACTGCTGCACCAGACATGGGGTCGATGCCTCCAAAGACCCAGGCATCTCGGTGTCCACCCAAAATAATGTATCTGTCTTTGCACAACCATAAACAAAGCAAATTAGTCTACTCCAAGTTTAATATTTCTCATTCTCAGCATTAGTGCTACATAAAAGAACACAATGCTTTACCTGGTTCAAGAGCGCCCCTAATCTTGCCAATGACATTGTAGATCCTGGTTACTTGGTTGTTGGTGTGGACGTTTAAACGCACTGAACTTCAGATAGAATCAGAAAAATTCAACTTATTATTATCAACAAGTTTCAAATTGTTATCTCTGACTTTGCAGACAGTTTCAAGAGCAACTATAAGACAACTGACATGCTCAAACCAAAAAACTACTGGATAAATAGGCCCTTGTAAGTCCATCAAATGAGGCTTACAAGTTTTTGTAGTCATCTATGAATCCTGGTCCAGTCCTGTATGAGACATTCAGAGCTCCCTTCCAATTGTTGGGTGGACTCTGTCCTCCCATGTTCCTGGAAGTAAATTACATTTTTTGTCTCAACAGTGATATACAGAAACTTTCCAGCCAATGATAAAATAAAAAGTGTAACTAACTTTAGCAAGTAAATTGCATCATGGTACCCAATGGGATGCACAGGGATCTTGGGTAGCCCGACCCCTTCCTCAAGTTTATATCTGTATGTATATTCTGTGAGGTAAGTGGTTAGATGACATAAATGACTTAATAAAATAGCAATTATCATATTTTGGAGGCTTACTGAAAATATAAAAAGAGTTTACCTTTTGCAGGGTATCCAGGTGTGAGGGGGTCACCTGCTCCGTTTAGGTTCAACACGTTTCCTCTCTGAACTCCTCCACCGGGCAAGTTCCAGCCTTCTGGGTAAGTCTAAACATTTTACATTAAATAAAGAGTAAACTGCACTGTCTATTTTTTCTACATATTTAAAATTATTAAAAGACAGATCATTTCTTGTCCAAGACACACTTGAGTGGGTTATGTTATGGGTTACTACAGTATTCTGGGGATGCACACATATAAAAGTGTATTGTATCTTCAAACAATATGAATACAAAAATACATAAAAAAATATTCAGCTGTACAAGTTAACCTTCTTGAGTTGTATGATTTCTTAGCGTACATGCCTACGTGTATCAATGCTACTGTATTAATGCCTTTTTAATTTAGTATTAGTAGCCTCTGTATGTTTAGTATTGATGTAAACATCCAGGTAGGTATCTGGTATTACTGGTTTTAGGCAAACGAAAAACAAAAAACTTTGTTCCCCATTTGCCAAAAATGTACGTTTTTAAATTGTCAACATAAAGCTTTTGTCGATTATGTACTTATTTTAAAAAATCACAATATTAAGTGCAAGTATAAAGTAAGTTATCTTCTGTGTTTTAGTACTGTTTTACTGTTGTTCTTCCACTTTGGCACACAAAAATGTCCTATTTCTGGGCCAAATATTTTATCTTATGAGGTTACTCAAATTAGCAAGTAAATGTAACCCGTTACTACTTTAGAAACTTAAAGATGCTCACCTGTACTCCGTCAGCGCAGTAATCTGCTGGGTCAGAAAACATGATGACGCCTTTTGCTCCTGATGACATGGCATTTTTTACCTGGTAGAGAGACTCTCATTTAATGCTTTACAGCTTTGTTTTTTACACCTGGGTTCTAATGTAAAATTCTGTACCTTATTGCCCCGGAATATTTTTCCATATCTGACTATTACAATTTTTCCTGTTACATTTATTCCCATTCGTCTCTCCAGCTGGAAAAAGTCTTCTGTCCTGCCATAATTGACATAGACTAACTCACCCTATGGTAGAGACAGACAGTTAATCCACTTATTTCATTATTGTTTTGATCAATCTGAAAAGGCTCACCTCTGGTTGTCCTTTAGCTGAAAATGCACTATATGGTGGCACAATGTCTGAAACGTGTTCATAGCCTTCTGGGACAGGCTCAGCCAAAGATGTTTTGAAAATCTGCACACATGAGCAGTAGTTACATGATCCTTAGTTGCCAAGTTCAAAGTAGTTTCCATTGCCCTACTTCTTTATCTCGCTACATGGTTATAAAAGGGACCTTGGACTTTCCAAGGCTATATATATGATGTTGTTGACTACCTCATTCCCCAGTGAATCCACTAAGGAGATGTAATTTGGCTGTGTTTTGTTGGGATAGGACAGCAGGACGTCATAGTGCACCAGATCCACAGAGTCCAGCCCGAAGTACTGCCACTCTTTTTGGATCATCTTGGCATACTCCAGGTTCATCTCTGTTCCAGCCAAGTGGGGGAACTGTGTGAATGACCTACATGAGGAACAATAGTTAGTGATGATGAAACCTTAACTTACCTTGTTATAACTGGAAGAATCAGATTTTTTTTTTTTTCATTTCAGATAAGTTGTCCTTAAGGAATTCTTCTGTGGAGCAAGCTGGACATTTTTTAGATACAAATTTACAATAGTTTCAAAAAGTAAACTGCTGTGGCATTTACCTCAGATGCCTTCTTATGTTTTCTGCCTGTATGTCTTCTAAAAACTCCTTCAGGAACTTGCTGGAGTCTTTCTGCTTTTCAGTGTTTGGACGTTCAGGCTTCGCAAACCAGCCTTGGGTAAAAGATGGGTTATTATAACACAGTTTGGAAGTAGTTGTTGAAATAATAGATTTTTTTATACATTAATCCTTGTGCCTTGTTAAAAAATGAGTACACTGGGAGTCTTTCATACAAATTGTGTATTTTGATTTTTAAACTACCATAAAATAGTCAAACGTTAATATTTTATTAAGATTTATTCATTTTATTTATTTTTTTTGTGGAGATGTTCTCCCTAAAATGGCATACTGGGATTATAAATGGTCATAATTTATTAACCATTCAGACTCAAAGAGATATTCACTACCAGCACATCCAGTCCATTCCTGGTGGCTTTCTGTATTTTCATCTGGTTTTCCAGGCACAAATTGTCCAAATGTGGTCATGTTTTGTACAGGGTGACAGTGAAGCTCATGGGGAGGAGCTAAAAGTGGGCAAACTTTTGAAAAACATAATTTTTGCTAAAATTCATTTGGTTTACTGCAGAAATGAGAATTAAGTGAAAATAATTTTCACCTTGATTTTTAGATTAGGGATCATTATAGTTTATAACGGAAGTCAATGGATACACAAATTTCCAGAACACGCTCACGTTTCTACAAAACTTCTCACGACTTCAAAATTGGCCCGATCGGGATGATACTCACATATGTCTAAAAACCTGTAAAAACACACATCTGTGTGAATGTTCATGGCAATCGAATTGATTTAAAGTTACACACTGTGTAATTTTACTGATAGAGGGTCCCCAACCTGGCTCAAAAGAAGATGTTATTGTTTTGCCAAGAATATTCCACTGTGTGGCATTAAACATATCAATCTAGCATTTATTTATTTATGTACAGGTATTTGTATTGAAAACAAATACATGTAAAACATGCATTCTTCCTGTGAGTGACCTGCAACTTGGCCTGGGGATGCCACCTGCTAATCCCCAAAGAGATATATAAGTAATGCCATACTGTGCAGCATTTTAAGCAAAGAATTAACATCTCCATGGAGACAAGCAAGTAGCCCACCCCCAGAAAAGTTACATAGTGTAATTTTAAGGCAGCATGGGTAAGAAAGTTGACGTAATAAAAACCCCAGCATAGAAAGTATGTGCTAAAGTACTTCTGTGTATGGATGTGAAATGTGACTAAGGGGTGATAGCAAAGCCTACTGACACATATCGCTAAAGTTAAAGTGAGACTGTACAAGTGAAATGTAAACTTACCTATGATAAATCCAAAAAAGAAAAGTCCCATGACAATCATTGTCAAAAAAATCCACCGTAATAACTGACTTTTTGTTCCCATTTTAAGGCCTTCCAGCAAGCATCCAGTCTCACCAGAGTGCCTGCACAGAGAAGGGGAATCATTTGTTTATGTAGTGCTCAGTAAGAGACAAGAGAGAAGAGAGAGGGAGGGAGAAAGAGGGGGATGGGGCAATAACACAGCCTTCCAATGAGTGCACTGAAGTGACAAGTGTGTTATCAGGCATACAAAGCTGTTCATTACAGCCTCGCGTGGTCAGTGCAATGGTAAGTGCCGTGCACCTTGACCACCGCACTGCTGAGTCAGTACAATGAACAAAACAATTAGAGTCTAATATTACTGTGACCACTGTTGCAGCAAAGTTAGAAGTCAAGTAGTCATGCTTCATATATAGAAAACATGTCAGGTATCTAGCCTAATGTGAAAACAGAAATGATTATTTTTTGCAAACATAAAGAATTAAGACAAAAGATACATCTAGAAAGGCAAGGTAACTATGATGCTTCATATTTATTAGTAATCCAAAGAGTAAAACTTAAACAGCACTATTGGTACCTGTTGCATATAAAGTCAGACTGGTGTTTCTGGTTTCACAAGATCATAAAAAATAAATTAATTAATTGTCAAAACAAACTTTGTTGTCCCATAATCTACATGTACTGTATCATATATTTACCCTCAGTGGCCTTAACAAAAGTCAAATCAAAATGTAGAGAAAAGTTATAGTTGTGAAAAAAGGGTTTCATATTTACATCACTTAAAGAGTATTACATCGATACGTGATAATTGTGTTTATATTTTAGTCAATAACTGTAATATTTCAGTAACAAAACATTACTATTATAGAAGTATGTTTTGAAAACATAAATTCAAACTCACCTCAGCGGAACGATCTCCAACGTTTCATCACAGATTTTTGACCTTTGCAGTCCCGTCCACTTTATACCCTTTTGTGGGTCACATTCTTAGTTCTCAATCAATAAAAATAATAATTATTTTTCAAAATCAAAGTATAAAATTTCTCACACTTGCATCACAGCTTGTGTTGTGTGAACAGCTGTATATGCTTTGCTTCAGGTTAGGTTTCAAGCTGTGGGACACTCTCCACCCTCAGGAATTTAGGGAGGACTCACTCCACAGCTCAGAGCACCCAGGCTCTTTTTCTCCCAGCAAACCCCCTATTTCACCTGGATACGTTGGTGACATCATTTTCCTACCTGAGAAGTTATTGTCTTATAAGGAAAAATATAATTACTTTGTAGGTATAGAAAAGTACTGATTATAAAATACTCCACAGAAGCAGTTAACATCCATACATTATAATTAATACATTCTAGTTTGGACCTCTTTTTTAAAAACTCCTGGGGACCCCTTCAGAATCTTTGGGAACCCAAACTTGGGATCCCGACCCCCAGGTTGGGAATGGCAGTAACAACTATAATATAGGCCTGGAGCATTTAGTAATACTTGGTCCAATAAAATAAGAGCCATACGTAGCTAACAATTATCAGCTTACAATAACAAACTAACTAACTAATTTATATTCCCCACATATAGAAAAGAATACTTGGGAATTAAGGTATTTTACTTGATTACAAAACAGTTGACCAACTACATTTTTAAAAGCCTGTGTGAAACGGGTCAGGTCCACTCTTAACTCTATGATGTATGCTGCAAGGCTGGTTCCTCTACTGAGTTTATACATTTTGTTGGCTGCAATTTTTCAGAAGCTTAGAAGAGCAGCCTGAGCACGTGTCAGCCTGATATTCAAATGAAGGCAATGCAATATTAAAACAGCTGTTCTGAAACATTATAGATATATCATAAATCGACTTTTATGAGCTTTTAACCCTAACAGTGTCTCTCACCGGTGTGATTATGCTTGTTTGAGTATCCTGCATTATCCTGCTTTTGACGCTCAGTGCTCAGAAGATTCCAGTTTCCACCTACCCCCATCCAAGCCCACATTTCTGTACTTACTTGCACTTGTCAAAACAATTCAAATTATGAGTCATACACGTAGAGCTGAAAAATGTTGTAACAATAAAAACGTGGTGAAATGACTAGATGAGGCGGGCCAGCAGCAAAAGTCAGTTCCTCAGTAGCCTATCAACAACATAATGATCTGTGATGATGATCTAATAATGATAGCTTATATTTTAATACTAAATACCCGGGAAAAAGCATCATTTGTCTTCTTTAAAATTTCAAGGTGTCAGGTGCAAAAATCTGTTTTTGCTTGACAAGTTATTTAGTAGCGCCATCTAGCGACAAAATAGAGCACTACAAAGTTATCGGCGCACGGCTTTGTAGTTGCGCGTTGGCATGAAGTCACGTTGTGCTTTTGCAGAGATGCTGTTGAAGCTGTTTCTGTTCTTCGACTTGTTTTGTGGAATGAGGTCTGGATGAGCGCAGAGGACACGGGAGCACATGGTATAGTTGGGGCGCGGAGAAGGGACCGACCAGAGCGAAGTCTCAGCCAGGCCAGGACGCGCACAGACCGGCCGGTGGACACAACTCAGGCACGGAGTTACCAAAGGGGGACGGACTATCTCTTCAGCACTCCGCGCGTTCTGTGAAGCCGTGGTCGTCAGCTGCTGCTCCGTGTTTGGAGACATCATGGTCGTGTCGGTGCGGAGCTGGGTGGCCAACGAAGGAGGAAAGCACTTAGTTCTGGTGAGGAAACTTTCTGTTGGTGTTGCACGTTGTTTTTTTAGACTTTACTTTAGGCTAAGACTTGACTTTGTGCGTGTTTTCTGCGACCTGAAATGTCTAAAAGCAGCAGGGATACGTTAAAGATTTGCAGTCTGTAGGATACACTAGAAAAATGAAATCACTTCAGTGTTGTCATTTCTTTATTTTTATGCAGTTGCTGTGGCTGGGGACGAATGCCTGGTTATTTGTGAGGACCTTTCTACTCTATTCCACTGGACCACAATATTACTACTTACATAAGATGCTTGGGGTAAGATATTTGTCAAGAGTCCAAATTTTATCCTTTCATTTGATGTTGATGCACAGATAATAAACAGTATATATAGACTTACATCTTATGCTACATACTGTTAAATGTAAATAGGACTTACCCTCTAAATAAAAATGCCTTTGGATGCTTAAACAGAAAGCAACCTACTGTTTTTGTTGTGACTTAATTTACAAAGTGGTAGGCATTCATTAAGACATTATTAAACAGTGTAATTGGAAAATCAAGTAAACGTGCAGTGGAAACATGCCAGAAAGTGCTTGATATTATTAGCTAATGGAAATGAAGCATGTGTACACTGTTCATGATCTGTGCAGACGGAGCCAGGGGCAGAGGGGCAAGTGTGGGCATGCTGCTAGATTTGACAGAATGCCTTGCCAAAGGGAGCAGGTTTATCTCTTTGTTTCACAGCGTCTGAGTTCGTGTGTGCACATGATGTAGATTTAGGGGAAATTTAAAAGTGACTAAAAACAGACCATATCTGTCTTTGGTGTGGGTTTACTATGTGCAATGTGAATGGGGAGTACGCAGACAGAAGGAAATCAGATCTCCTGCTTGTGGTTTAGCCATTAGATGCATTTCCTTCACAGGGAACTGCAGAGAAGTGTTTCAGAAGTTGGTAATGGATGCTGTAAAAGTACCTGGTGTGTTTTAATTTGAATGTAAAGTAATGAAAATGTTTTGCTTTATGAAGGCACAGGCAGTTTGAGTGAGTGAGTTTGCGACTTTACCACAATGCACAAATCTGCGTAGGCTGTACCATGAACGTTCTGCCTCATTAGCCCTCCACAGCATCAGCTAACAATTAGATGTGTTTTACAGTCGTGGGAATAATCTGAAGAGACAGCAGCTGAAGCGCACACAAAAAAGTGTTTAAGTGTGTTTCCAGGGATTTTACAATCTTTCTGTGCTTTAGTCAAAATGTCTCAAGTGTGTGGTTGCTTCCTCTTATACAAGTTTGTTCAACACCTATGACAACCATAATGTGCACTTTTTGTTTTTCTCTCAGCTTGGGCTCTGCATCAGCCGCGCCTCAGCCTCAGTGCTAAACCTGAACTGCAGCCTGGTTCTGCTGCCCATGTGTCGATCTCTTCTCACGTTTATCCGAGGAACACAAAAGGTAGACATTCACTGTTATGATAAAATATAAAGAGACATTTAGATCATTGAACTGTATAATGACAAGTTTACAGTAACTAAAAGCGATTTGTGGAGACATATATAATTGAGATCTTATGAGATTTAAACCATGTTATAATGGTGTTCCTTCATCATAAACTTGCATGTTTGAGTGATCCTGTGTTGTTCTGCATTTGAGGCCTGGGTGATCAGAAAATGTCTTTTTTCACCTACCCACATATACACACCCACAGCTTTTTTCTTGCAATTATTTAAAAAATGCAGAAAAAAAACCCATAATAAGTCTTCCTTAGAGAATATGTAATTAAAAGAAACAGAATGCTGATCTCATCCTTCCCATCCCAGTCATGAAGTCTCGCTCTTGCCTCATTATTCTCTGTTATTAAATAAATATATGATTTATGAAAAAATCATTTTCAACTAATTTTGGCACGCTTTTTCAGATGTCCAGCAGAAAGACACGCAGACTGCTGGACAAGAGCAAGACCTTCCATGTTGCGTGTGGAGTTGCCATCTGCATCTTCTCCGGTAAGACGTGTTCCTCCTCTGCACAGCCCATAAATCCCCTGCATCATGTGGAGGCGTTGATAGTGGAGGAGTGGTCTGGGGCTGGCTCAGTCTGCCCG
>KN485146.1:1852-14422 GCA_000787095.1 Periophthalmodon schlosseri
CGTTCTCTCAGTTCTTGTTTGTACCTGGTTGTGCGTGTGTGTTGCGTGTGTGTTACGTCTGTGCGGCTCTCATCATCACAGGGTTGTCATGACGATGGTTGCCGTGCCGATCTGGAGTGGCACCGGGGCCTGGATGATGGCCGTTACTTCTCTCCTCTCCCCACTCCCCCTTTCTCTTCCCTTTTCACTCTCTTGGTTTTCTTCTCTCTCTTCTCCCTTCTCTC
Organism: Periophthalmodon schlosseri; assembly: GCA_000787095.1. Taxonomy (NCBI): domain Eukaryota; kingdom Metazoa; phylum Chordata; class Actinopteri; order Gobiiformes; family Gobiidae; genus Periophthalmodon; species Periophthalmodon schlosseri. Next base: position 2,077 of record KN485146.1, read on the forward strand.
TTCCTCTTCTTTCTCTCTTTTATTCCTTCAGCCCTCTCCTGTTCTTTTAGCTTTCATTCTGTCCTGTCTTTCTTTCCCCTCTTCTCTTCCTTCTCCCTATATCTCTCCTCTTTTTTCCTTATTCTATCTTTTTTGCGTTTTCCCGTCGCCTTCTTCTTCCCCCGTCCATTTCTCCCTCCCTTTTCTCCTCCCTCCCTCTCTACCTCTTCTCCTCTCTCTCTCTCTCTACTACCATCTCTCTGTGTCTTTTGCTTTCTCCCTCTCTTTTCTCATCTCCCCTCTCTTTCTTCTCCCACCTCTCCTCTTCCCCCTCCCTCCTCTATTAGCTTTTTTGCTCTCTCTCTCCTACCTCATCTCCTCCCCCTCTTCTCACCCCCATCTCTCCCTCTTCTCCCTTTCCCTTGTCCCTACTTTCTCCTCTCTTTCTCCTTCCTTCTCTCCTCTCCTCTTTTCCATTCTTCTGCCTCTCCTTTATCACCCTTTCTTCTCTTCTTCTCTCCTGTCTTTTTGTCAGCCTCCGTCTCTCTTCTTCCTTTTCTCCTCTCCTATTTTTTTTACTTTCTCTTTGCACCCACCCGTCCACTCTCGTTCCTCTCCTCTGTTACCCCTCTCCTCTATCCCTCTCTCCTCCCCCTTCTCTCTGTCCTCTTGTATATTCTAATTCATTTCTGCTGCACGCGCCATCTGTCACACATCCTCCTTATCACCAAAGCTGTGCCCTTTAATGTTTGTGTTTCCAACAGAGAGAAAAGACCACACAGGATTTTCTAGTCGCCTTCAAACAGGTCACAGGTCACATATATCAATGAACTACAAACATTTACAGCTGGATATGTTCTTTTACACGTTTGTTAAACTTGAGAAAATCTAATGATATTTGATTTTATTACCACTATAATACCACTATATTATAACAACTACACTTGAACAAAGCATGAACAAAGACTTAACTCATAAAGAACAAATAGTTTATTAAGAGTGATTCAGGCTTAGCAGCTAAACTTTTTTAAGGAGTTAGAATTTTAATTACCCAGCCTTTTTTTTTTACTCGTGCTTTAGTTATTTAAGTTATTATACAGTGTTACCGATATTTGCTGATACAATAACCTCCCTTTTTCAACCAACACAGTATTCCAGTTGTTATCAAATCAATGTGTTGCCAACAGTGGTGGAACGTAACAAAGTAAAAGTAGTAAAGTACTGCACTTAAGAAAAGTACAGATTTCTAAAGTTTTAAAGTGGATACTTTTTACTTTTACTTAACTACATTTAAGACAAAGGTGTCTGTACTTTCTACTACACTACATTTTTGAACAGGACTGAAAAGTAAAAGTATTTCTTTATTATAGTTTGAGACCTGCTGAAAAGGCTGAGGGATTTCGCTTTAACACGTCCGTAGCTTGAGCAAACAAAAATATACAAATGCAAACAGCTAGGCAAAAAAATATATTAATTCTATTGTTTCTACTGAACAAAATTCAGCACAAATCTTTATCCATTTGAAACTTTATTAAATACTTTTACTTTTTACACTTTTGAACTTAGGTCGATGTTTTCATGTGACACTTTTACTTTTACTTGAGTATTTTGTTGCTCCAGTATCTGTACTTTTACTTAAGTAACAAAATTGAGTACTTCTTCCACCACTGGTTACCAACACTACAGTTATGAAATCCCCAAGGTCTTCTGTCTTATTTATGTCTTTCACAGAATCTTTATTGTTCAAGCTGCTCTTCAGTACACTAACATTGTCTTGGACTTCGATTTAACTCATATTTTTTCAAAGTATGATTTTGAAACAATGACGCAGTATCCATGGAAACATGTATCAATGGACCAGATTACAATAAACCTGTTTAATTGAATTTCATTGTCTCATATTGGGGTGTGATAAGAATCGTAGCTTTGATTAATGCTCATATCACTATTGTTTTATTTAATATGGGTCTGTTCTTAATTACATCATGAGCCCACTCTCATAATGCAATCTACAATCTATTATTTATGTAACCACCATTGTGAGTTTGTGCTAAGATACATAGTGAGATGATGTAAAATTAACCATGGGTAGGCCGCTATTTGCACATTAGTTTAAATGTTTAATATGGTTTTTGGAGTGACTCATGAGCACCTTATGTCATATATTTTTCCACACATGTTCGTTTCACCTACTGTGTCTTTTGCGCAGTGTCATATTTTTTCCTCCTAAATTGCCAAAGTCTTTAAAAATGTGTGTTTTCTTTTCTTTTTGGTCAGAAATTTACAGAGAATTTGTGGCAAGTTAAACTGTAAAGCAGTGGTATATATGAAATAGCTTTGAAAAGGGAAAAAGAGGATTTTTTAAATGTATTTAGAATGTCTCAAAATAACACTGGTGAGGCAGTTGATAATACAATATAATTAAAGAGGGGGTATTATGCAGAATCAATTTTTTTTATAGCTTTCTACCATGTTATAACGTTATTCCCTCATTAAAAACATGCCTGAAGAGGTTTAGAAGTCATATTTGAATAATTTTGCAACCTCTCTTGGGCCCCATTCAAACCCTCCTTACATTTAGCTGTAAGATTCTGTGCAACGCTCCGCCCACAAGCCTACGTCACCCATGCTCCCACGCGACAGTTGTCCATAAATATACAAAAACATGATATAAAACTGTACACAGCAACTTGACAAAACCTGATGTGATGTGCAGTTGTTTCATTAGTGGGATGAACGCTGATTGTGTTGTGATAGCGCTCTGAAGGGGGAGAGCCTTAATGTGGAAAACAAAAGTGAAACTTGTTAATACTTTGTTTTCGGCGAATATAGCATTTTCAAAACAATAAAACGTAACATGGTGATCTAAAGATGTTATGTGTTAGCATTTAATACCCCAAAGAAGTAACATAACCCCTCTTATAACTTGTGTCATAGTCTCTTTGCATTTGTTTCTATGACAACGATGTGTAAATTAATTGACCCACACCAGCAACACTCTCACACTTCTCACATAGAGATTTTGGCACCTATTGATGATCACTCTATTCAGCGTCTTGCTATCCCTGTAAATCTTTAAGCAAATAAAATGATACATTTTTAACTTTTTATTTCTTTAAAGTGTTAAAATTAAAATGCCATTGTGAATAAGGTTTATCTCAAATCAAACTAGTCCTTCCTGTTATGATAGTGAAAAAGGGATGAATAAAAAAATGTGTCTTCACAATTTGACGTACTTGCCAAAATCTCAAGTCAACAAACGGGAAACAAAACAGTCCATTATCACAAGTTACAAGTGCTTTCACCCCAAGGTACTTTGCAGTTCTTATTGATACTTCAACATTCCCTATGTGGGTGAAGCTAACTGGAGGCACTACTCTGTCTGAATCTTTGTTACTCAAATTAGAGTTTAATCTGAGCTTTGTTTTAACACAATCTGACCAGAAAGAGCTGGCTTAGTTGAAACTACAACAGGTGAGCTGATTTGGTCGCTCTCAAATAACAGTACAGTCACAAACTAGTTAGAATTAGCCAACAGTTTTCCACTTAGCCACACTCACTTTTTTTTTAAATTAAACACCTCAATGTGACCATGAACGCTCGCATTGATCACAGGCTCCTGAAAATTAGTTGCTTTTTTTTTTTTTTTTTTTTTTTTTTAGATCCAGGCTGTATCTAAAAAAGGCTGTTTTTGCTAATGTGTGCACTGTGTCACCATGGTAACTGCTGAACATTCTCCCATAGACACACATGCTCAGAGAGGATAGTAATAGCCTATATAATTACAAATGCAACACTGATGGGCGAAAATTACTATGCACCAAACATTTGTGTTGAGGGATTGGGGACAGTTTTGACACGCTGTTCCTCTATCCTCCCCATCTTTTCCTATTAATTGGTGTCATCAATCGAATGTACAAAGAGATAGTTATCCATATTAGCAGCAGACAGTGGGGGACAGAGGGGGGATTTTGTGCATGCACGTCCCAGCTTCGGACCTCCATCTCGGGATAGAGGATCAATAGTGTCGTCTCCCGTTGACCGATCACAGAGGATCAATGCGGGGAGGAAAGGCCGAAATGTCACGCGCTCCATAATTAAGATCTTCGTTAAGTTAACTGACTGTCACTGAGGGCGCCACATCATCACCTCTGTCTGCGCACACATATACTTTCACTGCATGTACTAGGCTAGTTATCCATGGGCTTGTTAGTCGGACCGATATAGCTTTATGAAGGTTGGAACAAGATCCTTGAGTCATAATATGTCAATTTAAAGCCCTAGTACGCAACTTTTTAGCCAGAAACAGACTAAAATAAAAGCTTGTCTTTATTGTTCAACCTGATTTTCAACATACTAACTAACTAACTTGTCTTTTAATGGGTTTAACTAATATTGTCTGAAAGGATGATTTTGAAATGATGTCGCAGTATCCATGGAAACATGTATCATTGGGCGATATTACAATAAACCTGCTTAATTGAATTTCATTGTCTCATATTGGGGTGTGATAAGAATCTTAGCTTTGATTAATGCACATATCACTTGTTTTTATTGCACTGAAAATCCTAACTGTGAGCGGGCTTGCATTTCCACAAACCTGACTCTTATTTGGCTTACGTGTTTCCTGGAAATGTTGTTCCTTTGGCTATAATCTTCCACAGTATGGCATAAAACTTATCTATAACCGTAATGTTCCGAAGTATGGTTTTAACTACCTGCCGTACCCTTAAAAAGATATTTAGTATTACACTTTAACTTCTTTTAATACAAGAAACAGTGAGCGATGAACAGTGAATAAACTGCATTTTGTTGCCTTTTTATTGAAGTTCTTTTATCAGTGTTTCACTCAACTTTTCAACATTTTCTGACAATTTTTGTACATTTAAAATTCAAGGTGTTTCTACTGAAGAGCAGTTCATAAATAATTCAACTTTTTCATTTTGCCTCTGGTTATCATGCCACTGGAATAAAAATAAAACCAAAAAGCACATCAGCTTGTTAGTATGGAATAATTCACTCTTGATTGATCTACTGTTTTTTCTGTCCATCTTAACTGAATTCACAATATGGACTTTGTATCAAATAAAATAGAAAGTGTGTGTTGGCAAAGGGAAATTGTTTATCTAACCAGGTACTTAAAGGTACACTATGTAACGCCACATGCTTGCCTCCATGGGGATGTTAGTCCTTTGCCTGAATGTTCCACAATATGCCATTAAACGTATCCCCATGGAGACAAGCAGGGGACGCCACCAGCTGAAGTTACAGGTCAGAGTCTCTGTACAAATACATGTTTTTCCTAGGTATCATTGAGCATGAAACCATCTGCAATTGAATAAATGCAAGATTTTAATGCCATACTGTGGAACATTCTAGGCAAACCCATAACATCTCCATCTCATAATTGATTGATTGAATAGCATTGTAAAGTATACTTTGGCAAAATTACCTTCAACTAACTTCATTATTTTTAGTGGAGCTATGATTGGGGTTTGAGAATATCTCCTCCGTAATAAATACACAGCAGTCTAAGAAAGCAGTGTCCCTAGTGGCCTGTTATATTTTTGCACTTCTAGACTTGGACTTAAATAAACTTTACAGATCCACAAGGGAAATCACTCAGTTGCACACAAAACTCTCTTAGAAAATAAGCAATTATAGTTAAAATATAGTTGTAATGAAACAGGGCAGAATAAATACTAGACAATAATAATAGAAAACCCAAAACAAGATTTGCGTTGTGGCCCGGTGGAGCATTCTGGCATTAATGTAAATTCATGGCTTCTCTCTATGGTACCCAGTTGTAGGTCTACAGTTTTTTTTACCTGCTGTCATTTTGGGCTAACTATTCTTTCTTGAATTTGCCAAATAAATCTGTATTATTAGTGAATTTATGTAAACACACACACACACACATTTATTATGGTTGCTAGGTAACATAGCAACATAATCTCATATCTGCTGCCTGTGTCTAAGCAGAAAGTAAAACTAAAACTAGAAAAGCCTAGGCAAGATTTTTAGTAAAATCTTAAATCTAATGATGTTAACTATGTTCTAGAGAAATGAGTAGTCTAAAATATGCACTTTAATTTATGTTGAGGTAAAGGTTTTGTGGGTTAAAGTTAGAAAGGCGTTCATTTTGGTTACAATCAGTTTCAGGGAAGTGAATAAATCAATGTAATGTCCATCCCAGAAATGAAAAAAAATATTATTTGTGTTTTGTTTGTTTATTTTTTTACATACCCCATCTCTGCCTCCCTGCAATGCCCCTGTGTGGGGTGCTTGGAACCTACCTGCCCCTCTGTCAGTCACTGCACTTGGACGGTGCCCGCTGCTGTAATCCAGATTAGCCGACGAGCGTTCTTAATCTTATCACAGGCCCAATCCCGTGTGGGTGTGATGTGTGCTTTTCCTGGTTTTGTGCGATAGGGGGAGAAGAAGGAGGAATGCTAGACAGTGGAGGGATTATAGACTGAGAGAGACAGAGTGAATATAATATCAAACATATCTATGTCAGTGAGAGGCAAAAAAGAGGGAAAGGAAACTCGAGACTGTGAAGTTGTAGTGTACAAGCAAGATGTCTGACTATAATGTGTTATTATAAACAGAGGAGGCTACAGGCTAGACCAGGGGTTTGAAATTATGCACAAAATTAAAATTAGCTAAACATGAATAAATCTGCTCAAACTCATGACTGAAGCTGTCATCTGGTTTGAGGACTAAACACGGTCTAAACCAGGACTAAAGCAGGTTCACATAAGAAGCCAGTTCTTAACTGGGTCTATAACAGGACTAAAATCATGGCTGAACCTCAGACTTGATTCCAGGGCTGAATTAGATCTATTCATGGGTTTCAGCTTCCTGTTATGTGCAACATTTTGAGGACCCTTGTTTTCCATTCAAAAGATAGGATATTTAGTTTTAAATTTTTAATCGTTATGGCAACAAACACCTGGACTAAATCAGACCTAAACCAGTACTAAACCTGGTCTACACTAGCATACGAGTCAGGTGAAAAGCAGGACTTAAGTATGAAAAAGAAAGAGCCAAATATAAACAAGATCTAAAAACAGATCTAATCTCAGAACCAAGTTAGACCCGCTTTACCAGGTCTAAACTTGACTCTCAAATTGTAGTGTTGAGTGTTATATTTTTGCACCTCTATACATAGACTTGGGCTGTGTTCACATTTGTTGTGGTTTAGTCCAGTTTACTCCTGCCATAGACCTGGTTTGGTCCTGTTCTAGTCTTGGTACAGTCCTGGTCTAGTCCAGGTTTAATCCCAGTTTAGTCCCAATTTTGATATGAATGTGGGTGTGCAAGTGTGAACGCACTCTAAAATAAACCTTACTGATCCATAAGGGAAACACAAAACTAGGAAAAACAGTTAAAGTAGCATGTCGGAATAAATACTTAAAGGAACTGTATGCAGCCTGCGGTCTTACAGTCTTAAAACCCACAACTGAACCTGGGTTGCTAGTGCTCAAACTTGCAGATAAAAGACACATACACGTTTTCCTCATTCTCAGTACATGGGTAGCATACTGTAGCAGCTGATGCACTGATTAATGTTTGGCTGCAGGTGCTGGGGTTTAGGTAGTGAGAATTCACACCAGAGAGAGTCCTTTTAGGTTTAAACCAACTGGAATTCAGCACTGAATCTGGCAACCCAAATGAGAGACTCATGTGAGGCTCATTCTCTTAATCATCTTGAGAACCAAAACACCAAATGATAACATAAACAACTTGGCCATCATGCCCAGTGTTATTGTCATTAAGAATAAATCAGCATTACTGTTGTCATCAGTAAAAGCTGTATTTGATTTGAACATGTCTACCTCATATCAGGGGACACAGATAGGTTTTGTTTATTGAATTTAAAATCTAAATCTTACATACAGTTCCATCATAAAAGCAGTTCATGTCCTGCTTTATTTATTTAGACCCACTTAATGATCTGGAATTCAAAGGTTGTATCACTGCTTAGTCCTGGTTTAGATCTGCTCCAGTTTGTCTCCTCATCATTTCTTCACACTCCTCTTTCACAGAAGCTCCCGTGAATCCAGGCGCTGTAAATTGGGCAGAGGTGGGACTTGTAGTGCTTTTTATAGCCTCATTTCTTGTTTTCCTTGTCCAACTATCATGAATTTGGGTCTTTAGAATAGTTATAGATTCATTGGGTTAAGTCAGGCTTTACAATTAACCGCATTCAAAGGGAAACTGCAGGTTGAATGGTCACAAATCTCCAACAGTTTCTGCAGTATGAACTATGTCTCTGTGTTTCCATGGAGTCTTGTATTGCTATATAATATGCTAACCATTTTTAGACCTCTTCATAATGTTCTGAAATGGATGGATTTTTGTGTTGGTTTAGGTTAGCAGTTCATATTTTTTCTTCTCTCAAATGTCAGTGTCCTGTATCGGTTGAAATGTGAATTGAATTTTGATTTCAAAATACCAGTTTAATTTGTTTTTCGAGCTTAGTTCTTAGATTTAATATCATTTTCAAGCTACATGGTTGTTTCAGTCCTTGTTCTTTCCATTTTCTTTCTATTGATCATGCTATTAGGTTTGCCTTTTTCTCTTTTATTTGGTGGCAAACAAAACATATTGAAGGAAGGAAATGGTGTTTGTAGATGGATTTGCACAGTCCAGGGATGTCCATATGGTACACCCTCTCCACCAGATGTGCCACAAGATGCTAGACTTGAAAGACTGTCCATTGAAAGACATGGCAATATTTGATTTAAACTGACTAAATATTTGAAATATAATTGTATCTATTGAACCTCTGCATATTGTACTTGTCAATTAGGGCTGAACGATTTGTGAAAAATATCTAATTCAGGTTTTTCTGATAGCGTGTGAAATCTACAATACAATATGTTTCAATAATGCGATTTTGTTCGAAGTTCACATTTTAAAAGTGTCCAGAAGAAGTGACAAACTACAATACAAGAATCCCATTTCAGAACATGTTTGTGCAGAGCCAAACTTCAGGGTTAGCAGTTTTATGCAGAATAAGACAGAATATTTGGTTTCTGTGTAAATTATGGTCCTTCAAAAATTGCAGCCTTTGTGATTTGCTAATTGCATCCATTGAAATTACAATTTTGATTCAGTGAACATTAATTGTGCTGCCCTATTGTCAGTGTTGCCATAATTTAAATATATTTGTTCTTTCTTTCTCTCCAGATGAACCGCCCGATCCAGGTGAAGCCAGCGGACAGTGAGAGCAGAGGGGGTAAGCGCAGACTTTCCTCTGTCAATACACCTGTTCAAACAACCACTTTATCATTACACTGGCAACAATATCACTGTTACTACAATGGGTCTAAAATACAGTATAACACAAAGGAGAAGGCGGTGTCAATGTGCAAGATTTACAATTCACAGAGAAGTTATTTTGGTTCACCTTAAAAGCTACAGTTTTGTCCAGGTTAAGCCTTATTTATTCACTTATTTGGACAATGATTTAGTGCTGGTTTATTACTGAACTTCACATTTTTAGTAGGTCAATGGGTTGAAAAAATATAAATTGAACTTGGTGTTAGTTCAGTGTTAACTTGTTACCTGTTTGTTGAGATGAGAGATTGCTCTACTGTGTAAAGTTCAGCTATAGCCCAGGCTTCTTGCTACAGCATTGACAAAGTAGATTTTAACCAAATTTTATACTGGCTGAGGGATGGGTCAAATGCAGAGAATGAGTAAGTACACTTGACCTAAATTACAGGTCAGATCTGTGAAGAGGTGAACCCGCTGACAGTAATAATGTAGGATTTTCAGGTATTTTCGAACACCTGCAGTTCAGTAAATGCAACATAGATAAGTTTAATACACTAACCCAAAACAATAACATCTCCATGAAGACAAGCAGTTGGTGAACATCCTTTAAAAAGTTACATAGTGTGTCCTTAAATAAAACAAAAACTTAAAAAGCAATGTCATAGTATGGTATAGATTCACATGTCGACGCTGAAGGATTCATCGTCCTTGTGGCTCGCTGACTTTGGAAAACTACAATTTCAGGCCTCAGTGCTTTAACGACCGGTGCAGATGGAGGATTTGTTACACTTTAACTACACCTGTATCACACACATCGACAGCTTGGCCTACATTCAAAACACTATCGCTGAGCTCCTGTCCCATGGAGGCAGGGAGCCACTGAACATGGTCACCCTGGTCATTTCAAGTTTTCAATTTTAAAGGGCCCATGTTACGCTATTTTTGATCTATGTTATAATGTTGTTTCCTCATCACAAACATACCTGGAGTTTCTTGCATTCACACATGTTTAACACACAAACTCTGCATATTTAGGCTGAGGTCTTCTCTCAAACTGGAAGCACTCTGTTCCACCTTGTGATGTCATGTAGTAATACAGGAAGTGATCCACTGTGTTTTTAAACCCCATACACTTTCACTGGAATCATTTGGATAATTTCAGCCTTGGAATTTCCAATCTTTACTGAACCAAAAGGTAGGTGAAAGGTAGCTGTTAACTTGAAAACTACCGCTTCACGACATCACAAGGTGGAACAGAGTATTTTGAGTTTTGGAGATGCAAACAGACTAATAACTCAAAGAACAGAGTATTTGAGTTTTGGAGATGCAAACAGACTAATAACTCAAACATGTGGGAATGAAACAAAACACAACTTCAGGTATGTTTTTGAGGAGGTAACAACATTCTAACGTGGCTTAAAGCTCACAAGAGTCAATTTTGTGTAATATAGGACCTTTAAATTACATTTTTTGAAGACATACATTTGTCAGGCGTTGTAGTAGTAGTAGTGGTAGTAGTGATAATAGTAATGGTAGTAGTTGTAGTAGTGGTAGTAGTGGTACATTACAAATATTACTGCATTTTATGAGCAACTTTTTTGCCTTGTCAAATGTCGTGTGTTTATTTTCCAATGTTTTTCAGCGTAGGCAGCTGCTCACAGTGTGTAACAATTCACGGAAAAGGCAAATTAGATTTTCACAAACCAGGATTTATTATTCTGCCAAAACGCATCTGAAACAACAGCCCACAATGTCCTGTTTTACATAATCCATTGCATCTAATTGTGTATATCTCCTCTATTGGTTTTGTGACGGGCCTCTTTAGCTTGACGTTTTTTGGCTGCTGCTTTCTGGCCCATTATATGACATACAACAAAGACATGTTTTGGGATAATTTTAACTGCAAAACAAGTTTATAATTTTATTTCATAAACACCGAAGAAATTATTATGGGTTAAAGAGGCCGAAGTATAGAAAACTGTAGAAAACTAGATGAACAGCTAAACAAAGTCCAAACAGTTTAAGGTCTAAACCAGGTCAAAACCAGGTCTAAACCAGGTCTAAACCAGATCTAAACCAGGTCAAAACCAGGTCTAAACCAGGTCTAAACCAGATCTAAAATCAGGTCTAAACCAGGTCTAAACAAGGTCTAAACCAGGTCTAAACCAGATTTAAACCAGGTCTAAACCAGGTCTAAACAAGGTCTAAACCAGGTCTAAACCAGATCTAAAACCAGGTCTAAACAAGGTCTAAACCAGGTCTAAACCAGATTTAAACCAGGTCTAAACCAGGTCTAAACAGATCTTAAACCACAACTGAATTGAACATATCAGGTTAAAGCCATTACGCTAGACCAGGACCAAACCCCATCTTAAGGTCTAAATTAGGACTAAACCAGATCTAAACCAGATCCAAACCAGGTCTAAATCAGATTTAAACATATCTAAACCACAACTGAAGTGAGAATATTAGATTAGACTAGACCAGGACCAAACCCCATCTTAGAGAGTAAATCAGGTTTGAACCAGGTCTGAACCAGGTCTGAACCAGGTCTGAACCAGAACTAAATTGACCTAAACCACATCTGAATATAGCATATCTGTGTTGGTGGGTTGGTAGAATGACATAAAGCTTACTGTCTGTCTCTGTAGCTGTTTTGTGCTTTGGGGCAGAGCGGTAATGTCAAGTGAAAGCGATTTGATTTGAATGGGTCTAAACGCGCAGAAACACGGCCTCCTGATGCTGCAGACAGGAACAGACGGAGCAGCCGATGAAAACATTCGGTGACAAACATTTGAGACACTGCCAAATGCTGTTTACTCCTGTCACCTGCCACACTGCACTCTGCTGATCAATGTAGGAACTGCAGTCTTAAAACCACATTCTGTATAAGTTTAGTTTTTGTTTTTTTGGTTTAGTTTAACAATTTAATGAGACAGGGAGAGTGCACAATGTACATTAACCTTAACAGGAGAGATAGATTGTATCAGATTATAACACCAGTGCTAATTTCCACCTGTAGTCCCTGGGCAGGCTGATGTTATTGTTCATAAAATTAAACATTCAAAGAAATTGCAAA
>KN485146.1:14504-58821 GCA_000787095.1 Periophthalmodon schlosseri
ACCACCGAAAACTTAACTAATCAGTACCCAACAGGCATGAATGGACTTGTAATTAATTTTTTCACAATGCTACAATTAAATTACAGTTCTTTTCCAAATCAATGCAAAAAAAAAAAAAAAAAAAAAAAAATTCTAATCATTTATAAAACTTAGTGACCTTTATTAGGGTTGTCTTTAGCTTTAGATCTGGTTTATTCCTAGCTTAGTTTTCTTTGTAAATGTGATTGTGTTATTTAGTTTAGTTTTAGTTATCATGAGTTAAATGTGCACTATGTAACTTTTCTGATATAGGGTCTGGTAAATGGTCACATTTTTATATAGCGCTTTTCCAACTTCAAGGCACTCAAAGCACTTTATATCAAGGAACCACTCACCCATTCACGCACACATTTATACACCAGTGTACGCAGACACTGGGGGCAAGGGGGGTTAAGTGTCTTGCCCCGCAGCAACAGCATTGAGGGTCAGGGGGACCAATGGTGTTTATGTTGAGAACGGGATTCGAACCGCCAACCTTCAGGTTAGAAGGCAAACACTCGACCAACTGAGCTACTGTCTGCTACCTGCTTGTTCCTATGAAAATGTTAAACTTTTGTCCAGTATGTCCCACACTGGCATTAAACTTTTCTATCTTGTTCGTTTTTGCTCATATAAGGTCTGATGAGATACTTAATGATGAAAAAATGGGAAAAAAAACTATATCTCATCTCCTCCTGTGCTTTAATCTTGCACCATTTTCCAAACATTATTCCTATTTTGTCTCTCTCTCTTGTCTGTCGTCGTGGTGCTCTCCTTCACCCTCAGAAGACAGGAAGTTGTTTGTCGGCATGTTGGGGAAGCAGCAGACAGACGCGGATGTGCGGAAGATGTTTGAGCCGTTCGGGAGCATAGAGGAATGCACGGTGCTGCGAGGCCCCGATGGCACCAGCAAAGGTAATACTGCTGACTCATGGTGCTTACCTACTGCCAATACATGCACTGCTATTACATCCAACAGTACAAAAAGATCTGAACACAAGGAAGAAGCAACAGGAGGAGCCTTACTCTTGTTTAAATTGCAAATGACAAGTTAGACTACACATTTCACTAAGTATTGAAACTCTGCTCAAATAGTTAACATAATTATATTTAAGGTTTTACTAAACATCATGCCTTGTCTTTTCTAGCTTTGTTATTTTGGTGAAGTTTATAATTTTACTTTATAGTTGGACATGGGCAGCAGTAAATCCATAACTGTTACCTAGCAACCATAATGTTAACAAGGGCCAAAACCAAAAAAACCCCCACAATAGTTATGATTTGAAAAATAAATATTAATAACAACACGTTTATTTTGTGAAATGACCGTTTAAACTGCCAGAAAAATGCCTTCCTTGTGCGTAAATTCTATATTCCATTTTAGATCTCACTGCTACTTCCTGTATTTTTGTTTTCTACTTTTCTCCTCTTCTATTTACCCATTATTTATTGGGTACTATCCGACCAAACCAGGTAATAATTTTGAAAATATATTAATCTTTCAAAAGCACTTTAAGTATTATGCATGCAAAATAAAATACAAAACAAAAAGGGAAAACTGCTGATTCATGGTGCTCACCTACTGTATGCACTGCTAATACATTCAACAGTACATAAGATCTGAACACAGGGAGCAACAGGAGCAATACTTCTGTTTCTATGCATACAACATCTCAAGTAAAAAAAAAACAAAAAAACTGCTGATTCATAGTGGTCACCCACTATTGCCTGGGATCCAGAATACACACTGTCAATACTTTCCGAACATGTGAGTCTGGTCACTGGTGAATCTCTTGACAGGTAGATGGGCCATTTGTATCAAAACAAATATGGCTGTTTATGAGGGGAAAAAAGGGAAAAAAAAATATCACAGGGGACTGAACATCTTAGATTTCTGCAGAATCAATGAGTGAAGCACTAAACTCTGTTAAGCTGAGGTGAGAGAAATGACATTTTCAAAATCATAGGTGAGTAATGAGCTCCTTCGTTTCACAAGCGTCACTGAAAAAAAAGAAATCTGATTGGACGATCATGTTTGATCCTGGCTCCAGACGTAGGGAGTGGTGACCAGACTAATAACCCTCTGTATAATAAAGTACAGAGATATTATTTTGGATTTGCCAGGGAATACCTACTACCAATACATGCAAATACATCTGAACACAGGAAGCAACAGGAGGAGGCTTAATCTTGTTTAAGTATTCTGCATGCAACATTAAAGTACAAGTAAAACTGCTGACTCACGGTGGTCAGCAACAGGAGATAGACAGATAAGACAGAAGAACTGCTTGCCTCGATGAGCTTCATTTAACTGCAACTGAATGCTATGGGTGATGTCATACTCCCTTAGTCCACTTCTTTATACAGTCTATGCAAACAACATATAATTTTGAATTCATTACATTTTAACTAGTGTCCTCTCTATTTATCATGTCTAACAACACCTTTTCAGTATTTGTTTAGCTCAGACATTATCAAACTATTGTGATCTAGCCAGATATTACCAGTCCAGCCCTCTAGGTTTCACTCTCTGGCCACATCCCACGTCTTACGGTACAGTACAGCTATAAAACTACATGCTCCTCTGTGCCTGGAAATATCCCCCATTGATTTCTCGCTGCCGAAACGCTAAACAGTAAACATGCAAAAGTAAATACAACGCTGATTACCTCTGCTACAATCTCCCAACTTCTGCTTCCCGTAGCTGGAATGATTTAGGCCATAATTACGTTCATATTATAGCTGTAAAACTGTCACTGCCGTTTATTCCCATGTCAAATATCGCATGAATGTAAATTGCCTCCGCCACCAAGAAACAACGATGCTCGCGTGCCACTATTCGCCATGTAAATCAAAGCGCGGTGACAGTTCCAACACAGTTGCTAGAATTTTCTGCGTTTGTTGCATAGAGCATGACTAATAGCCCAATAGGTTTTATGGGTCAGGGCTAATGATGCATGAGCTGGTTTATGGTGTGTGATTGATGAAGCAATGAAAATATATTTAATGACACCAATGTAACTGATGGAGCGGTGGCACTGGGACCTAATGTATTTTTAAAGGGAGTTTCTGTGGTCTGTCTGCCTGCATGTGGGGGGTATTGTGTGTGCAGACAAGTACTGGTTTAGTTCTTGTTTAGACCTGGTTTAGTCCTGGTTTAGATCTGGACTGGTTCCTTGTCAGCCCCTGCCCAGTCCTTATATTGTTTTGTTATATTTGGTCCTTACTTATCGGTAACTTAGGTCTGTTTTTTAAACTTTGGATAGCTATGGTTTAGAATGTGTTTAATCTTGATTTAGTCCTAGTTTAAAAGTGCACTGTGTAACTTTTCTGGGGGAGGGTCTACCACCTTTTTTGTCTCCATGGAAATTTTATTGTTTTTAAAATAAACTATCTACATGGAGACAAGCGGCAGTTAACACTACCACGTCTAGTTACATGTCTGATCTGTGGAGAGGTGACCATGTTCACAATACATATTTATGTTTTTCAAGATATTCTTCTGAAATAAAACACCCGTAATTTAATATCCATAGCAACAAGCTGATGGCGGACCCACCATCAGAGAAGTGCACCTTTAAGTCCTTGATGATTTGAATCTGCTTAAGACACCGGGTTAAATTATGATGTGATAATGATCACACATCTATATTATAATGACCATGACTCTAACTATGTAACTAATGGGGCAATGGCTGTAAGACCTAATCTATTTTAAAGCATTTTCTGTGTGGAGAGTATTTCATTAATGTCATTCTATTTTATCTTGTGCAGGTTGTGCATTTGTAAAATTTCAGACCAACGCAGAGGCTCAAGCTGCCATCAATGCTCTACATGGGAGTCGCACTTTACCGGTAAGTCCTTCATTTTCCTAACCATTTTCTTTCTGGCTATTTGGTTATATCTGTAGTTCCATCTAACAATTTCCTCTGCATCCTCTTCCCTCACACTTAGCTTACTTCATATCCTCTTTCATTAAATCCATAAATCTTTTTGGTCTTCCTCTAGGCCACCTGTCTGCAGTCGCTAACCTCTGCATCCTTTATATATTCACTTTCGCTTCTCTGCATGTGCCTAAAACATTGCTGTTGGCTATCTCTGATTTTAGCTCCAAAACATCAAATATTTACTCACTCTGTGAAGAACTCATTCCAGATCCTATCTCTACCTAAACCACTCCTAAAGAGAGCCTCAGCAGTAGGTTTCCGGAGCGGGATAAATCATTTTGGAAATATCAAAGTACAATTTTTCAGACAAGTTTGCAATTGCGATTAGATTATCAATTTATGTTAATATTAGATTTAATTCATATTCTTATTCATAATGCATGTGTTAAACAGGACCATTAAAATATATGACCTGCTAGACAAAAAATAAAAATAAAAAAATAAAATACTGTAATAATCTTGTCGTTCCAGTTGGTTTATTTACGACCTCTTCAACTGTACTGCTCCTCCAAGCTCTGCCTACTGTTTTATGTGCCATTGTCCCCAAACCAAACAAAATAGCTACTTTGTCTTGTGCACCATTGTTTTTATTCTTGTTGATATTTCTCCCTTCAGCCCAAACTGCTTGCACTCGCCTCTTCACCTTTTTGCCAGAGTCCTCTTTTTCGCTGGACCATTGACCCCAATTTTATAAACTACACTGACAAAGCACTGTGATACAGCCTCAAACGCACTTGAATCCTCCAAATGCGCTCAGTGAATCATAGTGACTCACCACACAGTCACCACTACAGTTTTCTAGGCCACTCTGCTGCATAATTTGGCCAAAATGTACTCATATTTTTCCGTTTGTGGTATTGAACTATTGTGTTGTGTTTTTAAATGAAAGAAAATTTAATTACGTCTCCATGTTGCTTTGATAGCATTTGAAAGATGAAAAGAAAGGCAATATGCTGTAAGTGAGCAGGAAATTAGTGGTAAAAGAGTTTTATTAATAAACTAATTTGTTTTGCCTAACAACACATATCGTTAAAACCATACCTTTCTCATCCACCCTAGTTAAATAACTGCAAAGGCCTCCAATACATACCTTACTGGACGTTCTGTTGATATATCTACAGTTTGACAATTTGTTGGCCTTTTTGGCGATATCTGATGGTACAAGCTGCAATTCCATGAGTAGGGTCGCCGCTGCAAAGAGTTAAAGTAAAATTAAAAGTTTAATTCCATAGTGTGGAACATTCCAGGCAAAGCAATAACATCTCCATGGAGACAAGCAGGTGGCAAACCCTCTCCCAGAAAAGTTGGATAGTGCACCTTTATTGGAGCATTGTTCAGACTGTGTTGCATATAATGGTTTTCCATTTCCATTACATAAATATGAAGCAAAGGTGTCCAGGCGAATGTAGTTTAAAAAGCCTAATATGACCTTTAATTAAGAGTTGAAACACTGATAACTACAAAGTTTTAAATGATCTAACACCATCTCTGGATCAATATTAAAAAGTTCACTGCAAAGCCTTCTTTTAAAACTTCTCTAATAATCATCGTCTCATCATCTCCATTTTGATCTCTGTACCATGCCGTGTCTCTCTCTGTGTGGTTATTTTTGTAAATGTCAAGCCTCCCTGTGACCTGAAGAGTGTCTGACAGATGGAGCCATAATTTCCCTTTCTCCGTCTCCTCAGGGTGCCTCGTCCAGCCTGGTGGTGAAGTTCGCCGACTCGGAGAAGGAGCGCGGGCTGAGGCGCATGCAGCAGGTGGCCTCACAGCTGGGGGTCATCAGTCCCATGACCCTTCACCTCGGGGCTTACAACGCCTACACGCAGGCGGTAAGTACCACACGCACACGCACACACACGACTCTTATACAGTTCAATACAAATGATGTGTGATGAGGAAGCGGAGATGGATAATGATGGACTGGAATAGGTCTGGGAATCATATGGTCTCTGAAGAGTCGATACCATACACAATTCATGGAAGGCTTATCAGAAGTATAGAAAATCAGATACTAATCATTACTAAAAGTATGTAAGTATTGAAACTACCGGTAGATACTTATTTGAGCAGGTATTGATACTAAAACGTTCACATTCGCAGGACAGAAATGAACCTTTCCTGAAAAGCTTTAGAATGATCTTGAGCTGTATCAGAACAAGACCACATAGCCTAATATATGCCCATATAGACCACTATGGAACATACCTGGACGACTGGGGTTACACAGATATAAGGCCGCATAGTAATATAAAAGAAAGTACCGGTACTACGATTTAATGTTGAAAATCACATTCTATTGTCTAAAGACGGAGTGTTTTTAATTATTGTGGTATCTGAATGAGCATTGAGTATATTGAGTCTATTCCTCAGTATCTAAATCAAGTTTGAAATTTTAGTATCGTGAAAACACTGTTGGTTGTTTTCAGATTCTAGACTGTGACAATGTCATGCTCCCAGATACGGGGCAAGAGCCAGTTTTTCTTATTTATAACATTGCACTTTACTATAAAATATACAAGTTAAATTCACAAATGTTGAATCTGATTGTTTCCAGGAATTAACTAGACCCTAAACTCACTATATTGCAACAAAAATCTGAAACAATATGAATTTAAGCTGCCCCCATATGATATATAACTTTTTTGTTAAAGCACAAACTTTCACCCATTTTAAAGTGTACCAAATAATGCTCATGGCGATATATGGATACAGCAGCCCACAATATCAATACTGTATCACAAAATGTAGTATTAAAATGTATAAATATTTTGAGCATAAACTAGAATAGAATAAATGCTTGTGTGTGTTCAAGAATGTGATGTCCATATGCTTAGCTGGAAACACTTCTGTTTACCAATATAATACCACTGTGTGTCAATATAATGTAAAATAACTTGCATTTACGAGATGTCATACCATTGTCAGACCATTCTAAAGGACCCATATTGGATAGAGGGCACTTAAAAAATTATTTGGTCGAATCTACCGTAACAGACCGTGTAAAGCATTTTCGCCAAGCATAAAGAAACGGCCATTAACGAGACAGAATTATAAATCAAAACATTTAAACTACATTCACTTACTTAAAATGCATTTGTGAGGCTAATGTGACGGCAAAAAATGACTTCATTCATTAAATCCACGTATAGAATATTCAACAATTAACTAGAAGCTCGAGTAATTGTGAAGCAACGCTACGCCACTGAACGTGTTCGCTAATTGAGCGCTCACAGCTAATGGCCCCAGACAAGGCTCATTGGCAACAACCGTAAAGCTAGCACATAAACATTCAGTGCATTAAGCAGAACTGCTGACTTCTGTAAGTAAATTGTAATCATTAACACTGCGCAAATAATGTGGAAAAAACATGTTCAAACACGTTTTACTCACATTAAATGACATGATATTTAAACACTAGACCAAAAACAGCTACTACTCATTGCCACTAATATAAGATGGCAGAAATCTTTCACGTTAAAATGAATATCACTGCAGGGATATACACCATTAGACCTGAACACCAGATTTTCATGAGATTATGCTTATTAAAGTACTAAATTGCCTATATAAATTGATGAATGTAGATGGCCTATAGGAGTGAAGTGTGCAATTAACCAGTGCTTATCCTCAGTTTACCTCTGAGCCATCTGCGAAGTCTGCTCTCCCCAAATCAGGACAAATGTAAACAATCTCTATCCATGGGATTCAGAATGATGGAAAATTAGGACTGTTGCTATAGCGATTCAGAATTTAAAACAAAATCTTGTGTCTTTTTGCATATAACCGGAAGCTGAGTAGGCTGCTGGTGCTGGCTGGGGTTCCTGAACTACAAACTATGCAACTCTTTGAAATATATATATATGCACATTTATAAACAATTAATACATATTGAGCAAATCTGAATACAAAAACAGTTTTACATTTGAATAAACTTTTAAATGTGCCTTTGGTAGTAAGTATGACCGACAATGTTACGTTCCGTGCCTCAGTTGTTGTGGTGGCCTCTGTGAATGTGCCCCATAATCTAAATATATACCATATCGTAACAAGTTTATAAAAGTGTAGTACATCTGGGTTTATTGCCACTTATTAAAATATATTGTCCTAATCTAAAATGATATTAAAGTGTTTCTCATGCCTGAAGCCATGTTTAAATGAAAGTCCCCCCCCATACCCCCCACCCCCCCTCGCCTCGCTCTTTCTGACCATGATCCCTAATCTAATACCTCCGCCTCCTCTCTCTCTCGCTTATACTTTCTCTCTCTCTCCTCTCTCTTATCTGACACCCCTTCTCCTCTTTTCTTGATCCCTAATGTAACACCTCATCCCCTCTTTTTCTCCCATCTCTCCCCCTGATCTCTATAACTGATCTCATGTCTAACACCTCCTCTTTTTCTTTCACCCTCACTTCTTTTTCTAACCTTTCTCTCCCTTCTCTCTCTCTCTTCCTGATCTCTCTGTTCTCTCTTTAATCTTTTCTTTCCCTCCTTCCCTCATCTATCTATCTACCCCCCTCCTCTCACCCCTCCTCCGTCTTCCTGATTCCTCTTTCTCTGTCGCCCCTCTCTCTATATATATATATAATCCAGTTTTAACATCTTTCCCTTCTCTCTCTTCTCTCCCCTATCTCCACTCTTTCTCATCTCTCCATCCCTGATCCCCTCTCTCTCCCCCTTTCTCTGTATATGCTCTCTAACCTAACACACCCCTCTCTCTCTCCCTTCTCTCTCCCCTCACTCCTCTCTCTTTATACAACCTCTCACCTAACACCTCTGTCTCGACCCTCTCTTTCTCTGTATATGCTCCTTTACCTAACACTCACCTCTTTCTGCCCCATTTCTCTCCCTGATCCCTCTCTCCCTGATCTCTCTCTCCCCCTCTCTCTCCCCCCCTCTCTCACCCCTCTCTCTCACCCCTTTCTGTAAGTCTATGACCTCACATCTAACACCACCCTCTCCCTTCTCTCTCTCCCTCACCCCTCTCTCTTTTTCCTACAATCTCTCATCTAACTCTCTCCCCTCTCCCTCTCTCTCTCCCCTCACCCCCTCTCTATTTATACAATCTCTCATCTAACTCTCACCTCTCTCCCTCTCTCCCCTCACCCCTCTCTATTTATATAATCTCTCATCTAACTCGCTGTTCTCTCTCTCCCCCCTCTCCCCCTTACCCCTCTCTTTTTTTCCTACAATCTCTCATCTAACTCTCTCTCCCCTTCCTCTCTCTCTCCCCTCACCTCTCTCTCTCCCCTCACCCCTCTCTCTATTTATACAGTCTCTCATCTAACTCTCTGTCTCCCCCCTCTTTAGCTGATGCAGCAGCAGGCTCTTGTGGCTCAGTCGGCCTACCTCTCGCCCGTCGCCACGGTAGCAGCGGTCCAGATGCAACAGCTCGCGGCTCTTAACCCCAGCAGCATCATCGCCACTCCCATCGCATCCATCACACCCTCCTCAGGTATAAAACAAAACACAGAAATGATTTGATTTGGGTTTGAAATATGAGGACGCAGGCGCACCCACGAGGCCAGACCAGAAAACATCCATTTAGATTTCATTTTATTTGTTGTGAGGTGGGTTTAAATGTTTACGCTATAAAACAAATTACATTGGATGATTGGTTTAGAGCAATGGTCCTGAACTCGTGTAATTCTGTTATTTTTTCCTTTTTCTATAAACTTTAAACATGGGATTGTGAAACTGAGTTAATGTTCCTGAAATAATATTTCTGTTGCCTCAAATTGTACAAATCTTGGTAAAAAAAACAAAAACAAAACTGGAAATGGAAGACAATGCTTATTGAGATATTGTTCTAAACTTGTGTAATTCTAGGATCAAACTAGATTATTTTTATTCATTTTTGTGGACCACTGTCGTACAAAACATAAATTATTATTCTACCATTATTATTATTTTTCTACCTTTGGGCACAGGAGGAATATGAAATTGAGTTGCAGTTTCAAATTCTTAAAAAAGTTTTGAATTTCAAATAAGCTCATAAGTGCAACAATATTTATCTTTGTTGTGAATCACTAGTAGTGGCCACATTTGTAAAAATACTATATACATTTTCGTTTGCAATTATTAATGTATTAAAATGTGTTGTTCCTCACCTCCAGGTACCAGCACTCCCCCCTCGATCGCAGCCACACCTGTCCCAGCGCTGCCTCCTCCCATCGCAGTGAACAGTTACCCCTCTGTGCCAGCCCCCCCTAATGGCCAATCAGCCACTGAGACCCTGTACACCAATGGGGTCCACGCCTATCAAGGTACTACTCTCCTAAATACATAAACACTGCTAATCATAGTACTAAACAATATTAATAAAACGGGTGTTAAGGTTAAAGATGAAGATGTTATTGCTTTGCCTGGAATGATCCTTAAAGATACCAACTACTGCTGCCAGTGAAGTTAACAAAATCACATTTCAAATTTTCAAATTTATTTTCTCCAGAAGTAGAGGTGCAAAAGTTTAGACAGAAATTTGGTTCTTTTTAAATTATTCCTAAAAAAATATGTAGATAGATTTTCCCTGCATGTTTGGGATTTTGTTTTAGATTGGGGGGATTATATTTAGATCTTGATTTCATGCTCCAGATAGCATCTAATGAAATGACTAATACATCTTTGTTGATTTTTTCCTCAGCTCAGAGTCCTGTCCTGGATCCACTGCAGCAGGCGTACACAGGCATGCAGCACTACACAGGTAACATCTACCATATTAGCATGATAGCATCTAGTTTCCCCAAATAACTAAACTAAATATTAACTATTACTATTCAGTAATGTCCCACTAAAATATGTACAATTTTTCGCACTGTATAAATATAAAAGCAGAATAACATAACGTAATAATGTAGTTTGCGACTTGGTCATTTTGCCCATATAAGTAACATTGTTGTCAGTGTCTCCTTTGGCCAGGACTAAACCAGCACTTGAACAGAGCCAAAAGTCTAAACCAGGACCAACCTGACCAAACCCGACACTTGCTCATTCACTACATAAAAATTGGGACTAAACCAGGACTAAACCCAAAACTAACGCTGGACTAGATCAGGTCTAAATAAGGACTAATCCCCGACCAAAATATGATAATATGAAATGCACCCTGACAGTCCTACAGCTTTTCACAATATGGCAACATACTTTTGAGGTCATAATAAAAAGAAAATCATGCAATCCATAATTTTTCTACACGATTCAAGGTTTACTGTAATTCTAATCAAAATATGCATAGCTAGATTGAACCTTGAGACAGACAATAGGCCTAATTATGTTCACAGTACAGTGTAAAGACGTGTTATGTAACTTAATCAGAAACAGTGGCGGTGTCTTTCTCACGCTGCATGTGTGAAGTAGAGATTCACAGGAAAAAGTTGCCACAGAATCCACTTGTTAACATATCCCTGTTCTGTTTAATGCCTTAGTATGTATACAGTCATTTTAAACTTTAAACTACTGTATATAGTTTGGTGTGTTATGTCATAATGCAGGGCTGGGCGGGATCACCATTTATTTCCTCATATTTTTCCATCATCATTTTTGATTCAGCTTTATTTTGTCTCATTAGAAACAAATACAAATGTAGTTTGTATAATTATTTTTCTGAATATAAACCTGAATATACACTTTCAAGCATTGCCATTTAACACCAAAGAACTGTTCTACAAACTACATCCTTTTACTGACAGAGGACTGGCTGTAGACGTCTCAGTAATATAATAAATAATACATTTCATTAATTAAGTAATGCAAACCATAAATGGTATACAGTCTATGATGCAAAAATACAATTTTATATGTATATGGAGTCATTGTCACAATTGACTTATCTTCTCTCTCTCTCCCTCTCTCTCTCCCTTTATCTCTCTATTTCCCTCTCTCCTTCCCCTCCTATGCCTCTCCTCTCTCTGTCTCTCTCCCTCTCTCTTTCTCTCTCTCTCTCTCCCTCTCTTCCTCTATCTCTCAATTTACCCCGCCCTCTTTCTCCTTCCCCTCTATATCACCATCTCTCTCCATTTATCCCCTCTCTTCCGACCTCCCTCTTTCTACCCCCTCCACAGCCACATACCCCGCTGCCTATGGTCTGGTGGGGCAGCCCTTCCCTCACCAGCCCACTCTGGTGGCACAGCAGCCTCAGCAGCCCCAACAGCTTCAGCAACGAGAGGGTGAGTGTAACAAACCAACCACAGGGGGGCACTACCAAGTTACATCAAATTTAGTTGCACTATGTCAACTCCACATTAAATGCTTTTAAAACTGATTGAATCCCACTTTATTCTATCTCAAGAAAAACTCCAAAGAGAAAAACAATCAGTAACTATTGATTAGTATGTTATGCTCGTGTGCAGTGCCACTTTACCAGTTAGTAGTTCTCCACCTTTTCAAACCAAGTCCCACCTAAGGAAATATTTTGCCTTCTGAAACCAGGTCTAAAACAGGACTATCCTTGGTTTAAAATTGGGCTGTACCAGGTCTAAACTAGAATAGAACTATTGCTACACTAAACCAGGTCTCACCCAAAATGTAAATTGAATTGACTAAAAATATTTGACCTGTAGAGGAATTTGCGTACCACCAGTGGTATACACAGTTTTAGAACAACGGATGTAGTTAACCAGGTTATCAATTCTTGTGTCACCTTATCCAGCCTATATCCAAATACAGTTACATATTGGACTTGTTCCTGTCTTTGTCTCCAGGTCCCGAGGGCTGTAACATCTTCATCTACCACCTGCCCCAGGAGTTCACAGACTCTGAGATCCTCCAGATGTTTCTGCCGTTCGGAAATGTCATCTCCGCCAAGGTCTTTGTTGACCGCGCCACCAACCAGAGCAAGTGCTTCGGTGAGTGTCTGTAGTCATAATATCATGGGAAATATATTATCATAATAAGGATAAAAGCTGAAGTTGTTATAAAGACGAATTTTGAAATTGTTGAGGAAAATGCTAAAATGCTGATTTTTTTTTATCAATTGTATAAGAATTATCAATAATTTTTTTTTATCATTAGTTACCTCCTTTATTTACCCAGAAAGGTCCCATTGAGATATAACTATATAACTTCTCTGCCAATCACACCAGACAGTAGGTCACATTCAACACAGTGTTGGGGAGTGTTTTCTTCTTCTTTTTTTTTTTTAAATTAAACTCTCTTTAAAAATACTTAATTTGTTTAGGTTTTGTGAGTTTTGACAACCCGTCCAGCGCCCAGACTGCCATCCAGGCCATGAATGGTTTCCAGATCGGGATGAAGAGGCTGAAGGTTCAGCTCAAGAGGCCCAAGGACGCCAACCGGCCGTACTGAGACCCAGAGGTGAGAGCAGTTTTAGTTTATGCTCACAACATTTTAGATGGTGACATAATCTCAGACAGAGAGCAGGAGCCAATAGCAATTCACTGTTTTTGCAAAAAATCTACAAATATATAATGTTTTGTTTTTGCTAGATTCATTGTGTATTTTTAAGTACTTTTATATGACAACTTTTATATATGACAAATTAAATAATGCCACCACTTTTAATACTATGTAAAGTGCTGACAGTGAAGACATTAGACATTATCCCAGTTTTTGTTTCTACTGGATATGCCTAGTAATGACTTTTTATGTTAACCATAAATTAGGTCAAAACATCTGGATTTTGACTGCAGGCGTTGGTAAATTGTACCATAGAGTTTTGCCCACCAGCTCAGTGTTAAACTATAGGTATGTTAAAATGTAGCGATGTTAACCTATTGGACCTGGGTGGCACTGGAGGAGATTGATAGACAGCTGGATTGGCTGTAATTTGGGACTAACTACGTAAGTGTCTTCTACGTGGATCTGAAGCAGTCAATAAGCGCACACTAGATTAACTTTAATGAGGCTACGCTTTGCTCTAAATGTCCACAGAGTCATTACAAGGACAAGACCAGTGCTGTGAAAAGTGGTGTTATTTTTGCACCCTTACAGTCTGAAACAAGTGTGACGAATGTGTTAATTAAATATACTTTAATAACGTGAGATAAACTAGTAATAATTATTTTTATTTCAATTCAACAGCTCATAAGCTTAGAGTATAAAAGTATTCCGAAGATACAAAATTGATTAAAGATGGACTATGTAACTTCTCTACCACCTCTGCCACCTCCTGTTCTCCATGTTATTGCTGTCCCAGAATTGTTCCAAAATACAGTTTTAAACTTGTCCATCTCCATGGAAACGAGCAGATAAAAAGATGACAAGATAGAAATGTTTAATGCAACACGGTGTAACAAACCAGACAAAACCGACATCTCCATGGAGACGAGCAGATAGCAGACCCTTTACAAGAAAAGTGACATAATGCAAAGATTTAATTATATTAAAGACCAAGACTAAAAACAAACATCAACTTCATAGATTTTCTTCAGAGATTTCAGGGTTTATTTCCCCTAGAAAGAGCTACATTGAATCAGATTTGGGTTTGACGTTTATTTATCTATTTATATTTTTTCGTTGTGTGATTGGACCTGTGCCTTGGCAGAGGTCTATTCTGTTTGAGTGCTTTATTTTCTATATTTTTTGTACACAAATAAGTCATTTTTGCCGGTAGCCTTTTTGAAACATGCCCTCTGAACAGTACTCAAATTTCAACTGTCTCATGTCTAACCAGTGTTTTGTCACAGGAATGAATGCTTCTTTACTGTCCACCATTATATAATTTTTGTTTTATTTTCCCATTTATTGTTTTTTTTGTCTTGTGCCATTTGCCATTTTCCCCTCGACAAAACTCCGCCTCATCACTGTCCAGAGCGTTCTTAAATCGCGGAGAAGTGGCTAAATGGCTAAAGCGTGTCTCTTCCTCTCACTTCTTCTCGCTGCGTTGTAAGTTGAATGGGCTGTGTTGGGTGGTTGCTGTGGCC
The DNA here is from genome assembly GCA_000787095.1 of Periophthalmodon schlosseri. Taxonomy (NCBI): domain Eukaryota; kingdom Metazoa; phylum Chordata; class Actinopteri; order Gobiiformes; family Gobiidae; genus Periophthalmodon; species Periophthalmodon schlosseri. Next base: position 29,349 of record KN485146.1, read on the forward strand.
ACATGCAGTATCGCAATGTGATGGTTCTTGCAAATAGCAGTCTTTTTATTATTTGGCCGTGGATCTGTGTTTGAACTGTACCTTGTGGATTTCATATGAATAATTATTACAGTTATGTTTACTATTAGGGGTGTAACAATTTATTTAATACATCATTATTGTCATATTTTATTACATGGGCATTAAAGGTTTACCACATACTTTTCTGGTGGAGGATCAGCCACCTGCTTGTGGCCATGGAGATGCATGCCACAGGATGGCATTAAACTCATTTATCTTATCGAAGAAAAGCAGGTTACACCACCTGGTCAGATCTGTGGAGAGGTGAGCCTGCTCACTATAAGAATGCATCTTTCTGAGCAATAAAATCCCTGTAAATAAATAAATGCAAGTTAGGTTAATGCTACACTGTAGAACATTCCAGACAAAGCAATTACATTTCCATGGAGACAAATAGGTGGCAGACCCTCCACCAGAAAATTGGCACAAAGTAGAACATTGCTGTAGTGTTCTTTGACATGACACTACATTTCTTACACTAATCATATCATCATATATCACATATGTCAGGAAGGACATCTGGCCTAAAGACCTGCCAAATCAACATGGAACTGGTCCATTGAAGTACAAGTGAAAGATTGAACTGAATCAATATCAACATACACTTTTTTTTTTTTTTTTTTTGCAATAATGATTTGTTACACCCCTAAATGTTATTTTGTCATGGTTGAAACAGAAAACTGATTAATGACTGTCCCCTCAGCATCTGTGAGAAACCGATCATCATGACATGTTTTTTTTTTTGTTTTTTTAAATATTTTTTCAAATTTTACCCATTTGTCCATTTTCCAACATTGACCTTTGAGTTTTTGTCTGTCATGATTATCGTTCTCACACTCCCTGTTTAGTCGGTTGGTGTGGTTGTAGTTTTGTTGATGAGTGCGGGGTCCTGTTTGTTTGTAAGCCCCCAGTGAATTTGTGCCTGAATATTGTTTTTGTTTTGTGCATTTTAAACATATTTTGTGAAATTCTAACATTAAGTTAGCGGTTGATGAAATAGTAACTGTGTGGGCCAATAGTGAGAGTCAAAAATCAACACAAGTTTCTTGTGTATTTATACCTGTGAGAGTGCTGTGTTTGAATAGTTGTGGAGATGCAATGTGCTGTACTAAATTACGTAATATTGAAGTTTTATTTTAACATCAGTTGGTTTTGGGTTGGTAGGTTTTTTGGTGAATCTGTTTTGGTTTTAATGACACTGCTGCTGCTGATGAGGAACTGCATCCCTTTGTAGGAATTCTGGAACGCACAAAAAATAATATAATTCACAATGAAAACTTTAAATTTGTCACAATTACTTCCTTATAAAATATACATACATAACATTTTGCATAATACTGGCATCAACACACACATAAAATACAAGATATATCTACAATGGTCACTTTTGCTTAGCCTAAATGTATTCAAATTGTTGATTCATTCTTATCCACATGAGATAAGACATTTTATTGAGGGATTTGTTAAAACAATTACAACAGAAATATCATTAGGAAGTATTACATTTCCTCATAAATTCAACTGCACTGAGAAAAAACGTTGAATACATTTTGCTGTTATCTGCAGATGCCTTGTTTGCAGCCGACTGTGTTATGAATACATTTGTGCACACAGTTTGAGTGACTTTGCTGCGAATCTCATTAGAATAAATGTAATATAATCTCGTATTTTGATAATTCAGCGTCGTCTCCCACCAGAATTCCTACTGTGCATGTTCTGAATTAAGTTGCCTGCCAAAAGACGTGACAGACCATTCTGAGAGTTTCGCTGAGATGCATGGGCACTGTTTGAACACTCCCCCTAGTGGCATCAGATCAAATAACGTTTATCAGGTATAACATTATGACCACAGACAGAAGTAGATCACAGAATATCTCTTTGTCATGGCACATGTTAATGGGTGTCTTTAGAGATGTGTTTGAAAAATTGTCAAATTGGTTAGAAATTTACCAGGTTTAGTAGCCAAAATGTGGTGGCTACAAGACCTCGCCAAAACTGCAGCTCATTTGAGGTGTTACTACTTCCTAGTCTATGGTCTTCCAGAAAATGGTACAAGTAGATGAGGGATGATAAATTAAATAGACTGAATTTGTGCTGAAATGGATAGATATCAATACATGTGTTTTTATATGTAGATCAGATAAACTAAATACATCCAAACGGGAAATTGCTTGGACACAGTATTTCAATAGTTCAATACTAATCTTAAGAACGTTTCAAAACATATGAGATAATAAAGTAAAAAAGTAAAATGCAAAATGGTCAGTATTCCATTTTTTTAAAATAACAGAAGCACAACACAGGCAAATATAGCCTACAGTATAAAAATAAGTTGGGTGGGTATTATCCACTATGAATAGTAGCAGCATACCCAGCTGTCCAAACACGATTTCTCACAAGAGAGATGAATAAAGTGAACTTTAAACATTGTACCTTGAGGAAAAAATAATAATAATATATACATTATACAAACAAGTTGAGTAGCTATTGCAATATGAATTACTGGGTTTCAGATGGCATCACAACATCCTACAGTCCGATAAGATTTAATACAGATGGGGGCAGCTTAAATTCATACTGTTAAAATGCAGATTTTTGTTGTAATATAGCAAGTTCTAGGGTCTAATTACTTATAGAAATGATTCAGTTCAACATTTGTGAATCTACGTTTTGTATATGTCATGGCAAGTGCAATAAAAATAGTTAAAACTGTCTCTTGCCCCCCATTTGGGAGTATGACATCATCACATTAATCTGAAAACCACCAACAGACGAGCACTGATATGAAAGACAACACTGGGGTGCAAATGAGGCAGGTGGTCATAATGTTATGCCTGTGGTGTTTGTTGCGGGGTGCTCCTCTAAAATAACATATTATAATTTTTTAATTGCTCTAAAAATCTCATGTTCTTTTTTTCTTCCAGGGCGATACAAGTTCAATCAAGAGAAAACCACTTGGGGATGTCCCTGCCTTTTTTGGTTGCTTGACCAAGCATATAGCACAGGAGCCGAACCACTTCTCCACAAACAGCCGTGTGTCACATGAATGCGCTTTTTAAAAATCAACGACATCAACTGATTCAACCGATTCAGTTTGGAGGTGTGCCGAGCCGCTCCGAGTTCTGATCATTCCAGCCAGACCATTTCTACTTACTGTACATATAATCTACATGTTAATATATCAATGCATATCAATGATGTTAATCTAATGAACAGGGTTTTACTGTATAGTGTGACTTTTGTGGCGTTTTAAACAAAAGGCCAGTCTCCGCAGTTGAAGGGAAAAGAAAATACTATTATGTACGATGATGGCTAATATTGTTACGTAGAGTTAGTTTTATTATTTATACGTAAATTAATGAAAAGAAAAAAACGTTGGGTTATTAAAAACGTCATGGAGAAATCTCTCACTGTTAGATGTACATACCTTGGTTCAAAACGCTCTGACCAACTTCGTAACTTAAGTAAGCTTCACTCCTGCCAATACTTTTCAAATTAAAAGCATAAGTAAAAGTAAGGGCTGGGAATTTTTCTATCTTGATTTTTTACGTTTAATTTATTTGCTAATCAATTTGATGAAAGGGAAAGATGTGATGATTTCTTTTTATTTATCAAAAGAAGAAAAAATAGGATTCCTGTGGTCTACAAGACAATGAAAACACTTATTATAGAGTTTTTAATTACATAAATCATGTACCTATGGAAGTTAAAAAAACAACGACTAATGTTTCTTTATTTATTCTCTACAATCGCTGTTTTAAAACATATGTCTTTAAAAGAAAATAAAGTACAATTTAGAAAAATGTGTGTGTTTTTTCTTATAACTGGCTTATATTACTATCATTATTTCTACTCTATCCCACTATTACATTTACTATTGCTACTCTCACTGCTATTTATCCAATTATTGCCTTTATTACTAATAGAACTTAAAATGTCATAGAATTTACATTGGACCAAATAGAGCCCTTGCATCACTCATTTTGTTATTTTGTTGCATGATTCGCTTTCTCAGAAAATCCTCATTCTCAGGCAAAGGCCTGGCCAGATCGGCTAGTGACCATTAAGGCTAGATATAAGTACAGTTTTATCATATCAAATAAGCAAAACTATAGAAATCTATTGCTATCAATAGGCTTGATAACCTCACTGAACACTGCTGCACCCCTTTGGACACATTAGGTACTGCGTCAACAACATTTGGACAGAAAACCCAGAAAAGGCAATTATTGTAATCAGTTTATACTAGATTTATGAGTGTATTTTTTGTATTTGTGGCCATACTGGCTTGTCAAAGGCTAATCGTGTCAGATCTTAGAAGCTAATTAAGACCGGGCCTGGTTAGTGCTTTGATGGGAAACTGCTGAAAATACCAGGTGGCACAGTGGGGCACCAGTGGCAAAAACTGTTGTGTTGTGTCCTTTGGAAAGACACTTCACTCACATTGCCTAGTATGAATGTGGTGTATGCGTGAGTGTTGGTGATGGTGGGAGGGGTTGATGGCACAGATTGGCAGCCTACCCCAGGGCAGCTGTGGCTACAATAGTAGCTTACCACTACCGAGAGTGGAGTGAATGAATAATGCAATGTAAAGCGCTTTGCCTTGAAAGGCGCTGTATAAATCCAACAGTTAATTAATAATTTTAAAAAACATTTAGTGCAGTGTTACTTAGTTACCATTTGGTCACTTCATACCTGTCTTATGTTAAAGCTGTACTGTCTGCCTCTTCTGTTGCAGCTTCCACCTCCTGCTTGTCTCCATGGAGATGTTATTACTTTGACTGTAATCTTGCATTACATTTATTCAATTACAGGTCTTTTTATTGCTCTCCAGCTTGGTCTGTTTGCATCCCCTACTTATCCCCATGGAGAGATAACTTCAATACCATTATACCAATGTTTCACGCAAGCAATAACATCTCTTTGCAGGTGGCGGACACTGCCCCAGAAAAGTTACACAGGCCGCCATCATGATATTTTACTTGAGTTAACCCCCTTTATATTTCCAACTCAAACTGAATGCACGATTGGGTAAATGCTTGGATAGATATAGGATGAATGCAGAGGGGGATCGGCGGTGCAGTGAGCCTGGAGTTTGGGCTGGGTCCGATATGTTCAAACAGGCCTGAGCTGCCCCAGGCATGTCTGAAGAATGATGGCTGTTACCGCCTGCAACAAGAGACCAGCTCTGGTTACAAACGGGGGACTCACAACTTTGTGTATAAATGTGTAACACAATAACAATAGAAAGAAATTGGCTGTCTTTAAAGTTTTTATAGCCTCAAAATAGGTTTTTATATAGGTTATATGTAAGCTTGGGATTCAAAACTAATGCTGTGGAGTACCTTCTTTGTAAAACACTTCTTTGTAAAGTGACTTCATTAAATAGTTCCATAGTTTTGAGTGACATAAAGAAAGCATGGCTGTGTCTAGTACACATAATTCAACAAAGGAGAAAGCAGAAAATACCCAGAAATAAGTTCAGTCACTGTGTGTTGATTGATTTAAATGTTTTCCCTCAAAACAACCACATTGTTATGCATGTGAAGCAAAACTGGCCTGCAATCAAATAATACATAACTTGTTTTAGTTGATAAAAAACAGCTTTCTGTAAAAAACACAATACAAGCACATACCACATACACTTTAAGAATTGATTGGCTAATGTCCATCTAACGGGATATAGCCCAGTACTTAAGTCTGCCATAGTTACTCTTCCAATTTAAATAGCTACAGCTGTTCAAATACAAACTGTTTGATTCTAAGTCTTGAGTCTTGCATGCAGTTTTGCTAAAATGTAGAATGCATAGTGTAGCTTTGCACATAAGGCTTGTAAGGTCTCTTTTACCTAGTTAGGTCCTATTCTGCCACAGGAACACTAATATGTCTGAGTTTATAGGCCTAATATTTGTATTATCTTACCTTTCAGACCTTATTCAGAAGTAACCTAATGATAATATGCAGAATGTTGTTTAATACTGTCCTGTTATTGACCAAACTGAACGAGCTTTTCAAAGTTTTGCCATTTTTGTATTAGTGAAAATTCCCCCCAGCTGCCATTATGTCATCCTCTGAGTTGAATTTATGCTCCTATATTTCCCTGTGGCACTGACCACTCCTTCCTGTCTATAAGCGCACGTCACTTTAAATAGCCTCTCCGCCCCTTGGTCTGTCTGCTGCTCCACTACTGTAAAGCCTTGTATCAAACCCATTCAATATCCCGGCTCTGCTCTGTCTCTGCAAACGGGAACAAAACTGCGGGGAAAAAACTATTACAATTTAATTTTCAGTCACGACACGGCTACGCAAGACTTTTGAGCAACACGGCTGGGCATGCATTGAACATACGCACAGAAGAACAACCCGCTGCATATTTTAAAAACCTATTTATCAATATAAGTTTGCTGTTTGTCAAGCTACATATGAAAGTGCCTTGGCTGCTAAAGGGGACGAGCCACAGCGACGTTTTGGCGCATTCTGATCGCCCATTACCTGCCTGCGTCGCTCGGAGATAGTGGAGAGAGGTAAGTTGGTTCAAATTATTACAGTAGCGGTTTCTCGTTCCTTAAGACTAATCATAGACTTTGCACCAAGCTCAAGCTAAGGTTTCTATATTTAGACAGAAACGTGGGAGTCCTTTGCCCGTTGTGGTTAAACATGAGGGTTTGAAAGGCGTAAAAAATGTAAAAACAATACACCCGTCGCGCGATTGAAGTTGGGAAATGATTTAGCCGCTCTGGCATTAAAGTTTGGCTAACAACGGGCCCTTATCATATTCACATTCGTCATGTTTACTCAGGGATAAGAGTAGATTAAAAGAACATTGACTCTACTGACGGGAAATCGCATTAGTATCGTATTAAGCAAACATAAGGGAACATATCAAACTTTTTTAGTCCACCGACAAGTAAAGTCGCTGGCACCATTTTAACTATGAGAAATACAATAGGACATGCGCACATGTCTTTACTCATTAAACCCACGTTACAACGTTAATCTTTAGCTTTATAGAGAACTTGTTCGGGCTTTCATCTCACGGGCTGTTCCGCTATGTCCGGGAGACTCCCCGCTTGCGCCATGTGTCTGCACGCGGCTACTCCTCACGGGTTTTACGCACGGGTTTACGTAAATGGCGTAAAAACGTTGAGCGAGATATGACTGCTCAAATGTTACTGTAAGCGCGTGACAGCCTAAATAACTCATGGGATGACAAAAAATAGCGTTTAGTGGATTCATTTTAAGGCATTCAGCGGGGCCTAAGTTTTGGTTTTATTATTTAGAAATCTAATTTATACAGTCTATGGGTACTGCTTTTTTAACTGCCTTAGTATTCATTTAGCTGCCTCTGCCTCTAAAATATTATGAATTTAAAACGATTGCATAAGGATATAAAGCCATAAGTTTGTATTAGGACCAGCGTGGCAGTCATTCAGTCAAAGAGACTTGTTTATTGTCTGTAGTATTTGAAAGACAGGGTAGGTATACGCCTATTGGTTTAAGCAGATGTGGTGGTGTAGTTGGATAAGAACACATTTTGCAAAGTTAGTGTCTTTCACGTTATGATTGGACTGCAGTTTCCCTGTTGAAGGGTAAGAAGAATTACATTATTAGAATAATCCGCTTCAGAGTTGAGGAAACTGTGGCCAATCCTGTAATGGGCCTTAAGCGGGTTACTTTCCATTTGCTGGCTAGACACTAGTGTTGTCACGATACTAAAATTTCAGACTCAATTTCCATACTAAGGAATAGACTCAACACTTTCAACATTAAATAATAGTACTTTCTTTACTATGTGGTGTTACATCTATGTAATCCCGCAGTCGTCCAGGTAGGTTTCATGGTGGTCTATGGGCGTATACTAGTCTATGTTCTTACTTGTTCTGATACAGCACAAGATCATTCTAAAGCTATTCAGGGACTGTTCATTGATTCTTGCTCAAATGAGTATCTGGTTTTGATACTAGTTTTTAGTATAGCCTAGTATTAGATTTTCGGTACTTTTGACAAGTCTACTACACATAGATAAGTCTACCGTAATTCACTCCTCCCAATTACCTTTATTTTTTCAGCAGTTCTTATCCAAACAGCCATGAGGTAAAGTTGAATTAAAAAGTCTGTTTTAGCCTCAAGTCACTATCTCACAGTTAGCAGCTAGAACCAGACCTGTTCTTTTGACAAATAGCAGTCTCGCTACACTCCAGTCAATAACACCATCATCATCACAAACCGCCTCACACTAAAGACCATTTTTACCAAGAGGGACCTGAGACCGGCCCCTGCTCCCTAAAGTGGTTTCCAGTTCACTTGGTTTGACAAAATGTTGAGTGTTCATGGCAGATCAGATAATTCTCCCTTGAATACAGGCCTTGCTCATTTGTCTTTCGCATTGTAAGACACATGGAATGGAGACAAGTACACTTTGGTTAATACTTTTGTTACTTTTACATACATTTATTGTTATGTTATGAATAGCACTTTCCCATGTTCTATGGAAGAAAAGCAGCAAACTTGTAAACCACATTCACAATAGAGACACTTCCGGCTTCAATTCCCAGATGGTGTGGAGTTTACGTGTTCCGTGCCTAGTTGTTTTTGTTTTGATTGTCCTGTTCCTCCATCAGCCTAAATCATGCTCATCATCATCATACTCCTCCTGACCATGTTAAAATCTGAAGAAGGGTGGGCGATAGGACAGAAAATGTAATCTTCTCATATTGACCAATCTCGGTTTTCAAATCCATTTTATTTTGTATTATTTAAAGCACTTAAAATGTCTCATTATTTTCCTGAATTTAAACGTTACAGACTTTAAATTATTGCCATTTGACACAAAAAATGACAGATTTCTTCCTCCAAAGTCTGTGAAAAACACTTTTTTACTGACAAAGGATTGACTGTAGACATCTTTATTAAAAAGATAAGCATATTTTGGCAATTAGAAATGACTGATTCTTGATTCAAATTAGATCCATTGTGCACCACTAGGTCAAATATAAACATGCCTCCTTTCACAAATAGTTTGCATGGCTTTTGCACCTTGTAGACGAGGTCGTGTGAGTTCATGGTTGTGTGGGGAGCTGCCAGCAATGAAAGATGCTTTGAATTATTCTTCGCCCACCGTCTCCATCTGTTCTCTCTTTCTATCCATCCTGTCTTTTTCCCTCTCTTTCTTCCTCCCTCTGTGTCTTTGTCTCTCTTTCTCTCTCTACCTCTTCTTTCTGTCACTCTCTCCCTCCATCTGTCTTTTCTCTCCCCTCCATCTCTCTCTCCCTCTCTCCTTCCTTCCCTCCCCTCTCTCTCTCCCTCTTCCCCCCTCTCTCATCTCTGTCCCGCTGTCTTTCTTTCAGCAGACACTAAATAATAAGTCCCTTGTTTTTGTTTTCATCGTGGGACAAAGATGATCCGTATTCATAACTGTGCAGTGTGCAGGTGTAGTCTGTTGTGTCGCCGTAGCTTTAAGACATTCATTGCCTCAAATCAATACTCATTTCGCACTAGTTTTCTCTCAGGAGGCTGGGACGACTTTTTGTTTATCTAAAGGAAAGCCTTAATTGAGACAACATTATCCTGAAAAGGTTTTTCCCCTATTAATTTTGTAGATTATTATATATTTATTAGCAATATACGCAAGCAATTCTCATGTGCAAAAGGAGGTAAATTAATGAAATAAAAAAAAAGAAAAATATTTCAGTCCCCACGGTGGACTTCTATGACTGTGCACCACAGGGGGAGAGAATGAATAACACAATGTAGTTATTAAAAGAAAATTTTACTGTTGTCAAAAAAATTGATAGCCTAATACTAAAACTACAGAAACCAAAGCTAACCTTTCCTTTAGTTGAATGAATGATCTATATATCCGAATTATTATTATTATGAATTATCACTGCATGGTAATATTAAAGAAACTACAGGTATTTTGTGTAGAAAATTGTGTAGTTTTTTTTATTTTCATTTTTAATCAAAATGTATTTATTTAATGTTAGTTCCTGTGTGTTACATGTAAGCTAATTAGATAGATAAGCCAAATGTTCTTAAGTTTACAAAAGTAATGTGCCTACTTTTGCTATGAAAAACAAGAATATCATATCATGTGTGTAGGATGTTGTCACGGATGCGTGAGCTCCTGTGGGCCGACTGGATCTGGTTCCCGGAGGGTCACGGCTGGGCGGACTTCCAGGATCGGAGCGATGGTAAAGTCTTCCCTCAAACGTCAGACCTGTGGGCCACCCTCCCCATCGCACTGTGCTTCCTTTTAGTCAGGCCCTTGTTTGAGAGGTGAGTCACACTGCTAACAGTAGAAAAACAGTGCAAACACTCTACCAGGCTTTTACACCCAATTATATGGAGCCTGATGTAATCTCTTTTACCTAGTTCATTTATGCTTCCCGAGTCATTTGATAGCTTTATTAGCTGCGCCCAAAGACATCCTAGTTTTTCTGCATAGGGTCCATTTGAGTAAAAAGCACATATTTAACTATTTGTTAATAGATGTATGTAATACCGTACATAGAAAACACTCCATGGATATGTTATAACATGTTAAAATAGCAGTAACACAAGAATAGTGTTAAAATGTAACACTATTATAAGTGTTTTAAGAGTGCATACAGGGGTTGGGGTTAGACTAGAAGACCCTTGGGTACAGCTAATGGCTAATAAGTAAACAAATGTATCAAGTGACTCGAGAAAAATAAATTACGTCAGCTTCCATATATTTGGTTGTAAGACTGTTGTGGCAGACCCTCCACGAGAAAAGTTACATAGCACACCTTTAAATACCAGAAAGGAGCCTTTAACACAGTGAATTAATATTGTGACGTCTTTGCCCCGAATGTGACGAGAGAAATAAACAAAACATATGGAAAACTGTAGTGAAATGTTCTGTCTGCAGACTTTGTAGGTAAACTTTTTTCTTGGTCATGATGCTGTTTGCTCTATAACAAGTGTACTAAAGCCACATGTTTTGTGTTTTTAGGACAATAGCGGGTCCCCTGGCCGCCCTTCTGGGAGTGAGGGACAAACCCAGAGTCTGTGCCTCTGCAAATCCCACTCTGGAGTCCTATTTCCGCAGCACATCAAAACACCCCTCACAGGTATCCACTGTCCCTGCACCTTAAGTACAAGGTACAGGGGAACAGCACAGTCTGTGTCTTTAGTTGTAGTATGATTAATTGGTCATTTTGAAATTTACTTAGAGCATAAGTAACTGATTCCCTGGACAGTAATAATAAATTGAATTGTACTATTAAAACCTAATACAACTAGTACTAACATTATTGGACTGTAAATCAAGGTTGCAACGTTAATTGCAATAGAATCAAGATTTTATATATACAGGTTTATATTTCTTCATTTTGTTGTCATATTAGATATACATATATCATATTAGATATCTTATTTAGTAATTTAAATATTAAAATGTCTTTCGGTGCAGTGTGGACAATGTTGTTGTTTCCACATAAAAGCTTGTATGTTAAGAGACCAAACAGACCACTGCTTGCCTGGAGGGTCTCACCTTAAGTACCATAATTTCCTCTACAAACAACAAAATATTCTGTCTTATTCTGAATAAAAGCTGCTAACCCTGTAGTTTAGATCTGTACAAACATACATCCTGTTATTCTGAATAAAAGCTGCTAACCCTGTAGTTTAGATCTGTACAAACATGTTCTGAAATGTGAATCTTGTATTAGTTTGTCAGCTCATATTTCATGTTTGTCAATTCTCCTGGATGTGTTTAAAATGTGACCTTTGGACAGAATTCTACTATTAAAACATAAATTGCAAATCTAAACACAATCGCAATCCTTGTCAGAAAAGTAGCAATTAGATATTTTTCCCAAATCGTTCAGCTCCACTACAAATTGTGAATAAATTATAATTTAACACCTTTTGTATGTCCTGTGCTGGAGATTGTGTTGAAGTCGCCTCTGTGTCGTGCCTTTTGTCCACAGAGCTCCCTGGAGAGTTTAAGTAAACAAACGGGTCTCTCAGTGCGACAGGTCCAGAGGTGGTTCAGGCGCCGGCGAAACCAGGACCGTCCTAGCAAAGTCAAAAAGTTTCAGGAAGCCAGGTACTTTTAGTAATCTTGAACAACGTTTACACTATTTATGTATGTATCACTGCATAGTATGTCTTACATCTGTATTGCTGGGTTTCAGATGAAATTACATTGTATTGGTCTGTGGTATTTAAAGGTCCTATATTACACAAAATATGAACAATGGTAACAAAGCCCAATCCAGGTGTATGCCAGAAAAACGTGCCCCCATCTCAATTAAAGGGCTCATGTTGCGCTGTTTTCTGATCTATGTTATAATGCTGTTACCTCCTCAAAAACATACCTGGAGTTGTATTTTGTTTCATTCACATACGTTTGAGTAATGCTTTATTGTTAGTCTGTCTACATAACCCATCCTCAAAATGCTCTGCTCCACCCGTGATGTCATGAAGCGGTAGTTTTCATATTAACAGCTACTTTTTACCTTTTGTTCAATAGAGATTAGCAATTCCAGGGCTGAAATCTTCCAAATGATTCTAGTGAAAGTTTGTGGAGTTTCTTCTGTCTGAAAAATAACAGCCTAAATACGCAGGGTTTGTGTATTAAACAAGTGTGAATGAAACACAACCTCAGGTATGTTTGTAATAAGGAAACAGCGTTATAACCCAGATCAGAAAATTGCGTAATATTTTTAATTGAGATGGGAGCAGGTTTTTCTGGTATATAGCTGGATTAGACTTTGTTATCAGTGTTCATAATGAATATGTTAAATATTTCTGGATTTACCTTTGGGATATTTCTTATGAAAATGAGAAAATGCTGTTGTGGCCTTTGCTTTGTATTGAGTGCCACTGTGTCAGCAAACAGTACATCGCAACAAAGGTTTCAAAGGTAAGGCGTAAAGACATTCGCCATCATCTGAAAGTACTGGTTTGAGGACTGAGCTAGATTTGTACTGCCCTAATTAGAAGAGTTTACCCTGAACATGCCATAGACCTGTTTACTTCTGGTTTGTATGTTCTATTGTTCTCAACTCAAAACTATTTCCCTTTGTTACAGTTGGAGATTTACTTTTTACCTTGGTGCTTTTTTCGCTGGACTGGCTGTACTTGTCGATGTGAGTACAGCGGCTTGTCTGATTACACTTTTAAATTTATTATAATAACGATAAAGAATTTAATTTAATACTTACCTAAAGTGGACTTATTTATGATCTTTGCTTTCACTATTATTTATACATTTACATTATGTTTCGTGTGCCCTCAGAAACCATGGTTTTATGACTTGAAGCTAATGTGGGAAGATTTTCCAAAAATGGTATGTCAGTTTTTTTGTCACATATCATATCAGTATTTATATCAGTGGTGATTTAGAGTGGGTTTATTTTATAGTGGGTAGACCATGTTTTTACTGGTTAAATCCTGGTGTAGTCCTAGTTTAGATCTGATAGAATCCTAGATTGGTTCTAGATGTTTAGTCTTGATTTAGTCCTGATGTTAGTCCTTGTTTAGTCCTGGTTTAGTTCTAGTTTAGTCCTGGTTTAGAGACTTAAATACCAATTTTTTTTTTACCTCACTTCTACACACCAGTCTTTAGTCCTTGTTTAGTCCTAGTTTACAGACCTGCTTAAATCCTGAATTAATCCTGATTTAGACCTGGTTAAGTACGGGTTTAGTCCAAAGTCTAATGCCTGTTTAGGTCCCAGTTTAGACCATGTTAGTTCTGGTACTGGTGTTTCAATTTTGAGAATTTTAAACAGATATTTCATTATGGATCCCATATGTAATACGCATAATCTTGTAACTGTAATTTAATTGTCTTTATTAATTCAAAATAATTATGCAAATCTAATCTGTTTTCTCATTTTCAGCCCCTGCTGCCCTCTCAGTACTGGTACTACATGATTGAACTGGGATTTTATATCTCACTGCTTTTTAGTGTGGCGTCGGATGTCAAACGAAAGGTAAGAAGATACTCAGTACAAGTAAATGAAACCATCCATTACGACACTTAGCGGCTGTAAAACTCTTTTCTAACGAGGCTGATGCATTGTGTTTTCCATTAACACACTTTATGAACAATACAAAGGATAAAAAGGCTTGGACTGCCAGAGCTGTTTATATCAATCATTCTATCAATCAATCATTTCCAAGTATGGCTATCTCAGATCTAAACGGGTGAGGACGAGATTTATATATACATTTATTTATATATATATTTTTTAAATAAATAAATAACAACAAATAAGAGAAAACTTTGAACTTGTAGTACCGGCTTTGGGTGATTATGGTTCAGTTATCTTACAATGCATTTTTCACTAGGAGTTGTATGGTCTCAAAATCTGCAAGATCACACCACTTTGTTTATCAATATTAAGTTAATACGTCACTGTTTTTGTCATCACACACTGAACCATTGACCATTTTCAGTTTTGCATAAATTGGACTTTCACACCTTTGAACCCTGTGAGCTCTGGTTTCATAACTGTACTTCTGCAGATAATCCCTTAAATCCAAGCAACACTTATTTTATGTGCTTTTTCCAATTGCTTCTTGTGGGTCAAAACTAGTCTATAATCCCTAAGTATATTTTATAAACTCATTGTAAGAGAGTTTTTTTTATCTAATCTCTGCACTGAGGCAAACTATTATTAAAGTTAATCATTTGTAAATATGCCAACTATTTGATTATTTACAGCCATGATAAGAAGTGATTGTAGATCCACTAATGATGCATAGACGTCTTTTGTCATTCAAAGTTAGATTTTGTTTTAGTTTTGGTTTAGACCTGGTTCAATTCTGGATCTGATCTGGTTGAGTGTCAGCCACCTGCTTCACTCTGTGGTGATTGTTGTTTTTCCTGTAATGTTCCACAGTATGGCATTAAACGTTTATATGTAGGATTTATTAAATTGCAGAAGTTAAATTGCTGAAAAAATACCTTGAAAAACATTATGTTTTCTAAGCTGATACTGAGATGTTACTGAACTAGCGTCTGTATTTTCTGTGCTCTGTAGGATTTCAAAGAGCAGATTGTTCACCACGTGGCCACTATCTCCCTCATTGGTTTCTCGTGGCTCGTGAACTATATTCGGGCCGGGACTCTCATCATGTTGGTGCATGATGCAGCTGATTATCTAATGGAGGTGAGACTCTGTAAGAATGCAAGGGAATTATAGCTCTCCTTCAGAATGAATGAAATGTGTAAAATAGATATATGTGTATGTGTATGTGCGCACACACACATCCACATATATCTATTTTACACATTTCATTCATTTCATTCTCAAGAGAGCTCTGTATGCTCTGTATGTGTAAAATATATATAACTCTGTATGAAAGTGGGTTATATATACTAGTTGAAAATGATAAAATCTCATTGTAGAGCTTTCCATAGACATTTAATTGCTGAATATTCTGACTGAATACATCTGGACATGAGCTGTTAGTGGTCCAAAGACAAACAAATTCTTAAATAATTTTCTTGTATTTCCTTGTTACATTTAAGCTCATTTAGAGTGGTAGCTTTTATGGGAATGTTTTTTCTTTTTCTGATTGACGCAGTTCAAGATTAGCATGTAATGTTCTCTCTTGCCAAGTCAATCTTTAACAAATCTAATCTAGTACATGGATCAGGATTTTATATGTTATTCATTGTAAACAGGAATATGTACTTATACACTACACTACACTAATACTTTATAAATCTTACATAACCTTCAATGAGCACGCATATTTCACTTAAATTCGTCAAATGACAGGATTATGTGTAGGCAATTCTAATTTGCTAAGATATACTATATAATTAACCATCTCCTTCTAATTTAATTACCGTGGTTACCTTTCATAAAAGTGCCCTTCACCACACCGTGCCCAGTAGATGCTTCAGTTATAATTACCTTTTGATACAGATTTGAATCAATTTAAATAATAAGATGAGCGATTAGACTGGTTGTTTTATTCATCCTAAGGGAAATATTGGAGTGGCACAGTAGTCGCAGAGTACTAGATGCACTATACAGATGAGTGAGATTCAATGATGTAAAGGGAAAATGGGACAGTTTTAATTTTACGGTTTGATTAGCATCTTAATTACATTGAAATTGTAAACATTTTTCAAGGTGGAAATTAAATACCACTATATAAGAACTATTCTGTTGAACACATTTGCTTAATTCCTTATAAATATAGAGAATTACTTATTTTATAACCACACTGATTACTAAACTTTTAGTGCTGGTCTAAACAGTTCTTATGGCATGTCTAATTTACAACTATATGCAAACTTTTTGTCTATTTTGGTCACAATTTACATACTTTAGTAGAATATTTTATTGTCTACTGAGGTAAAAATTTATCTTTGGCTCACCACCACTTCACCACATAGGTAAGCACAGTATAGCACAGTTTGAACACAAAATACTTTACAGAATAAGAAAGACATTCAAACCACAATACAAACAATTCAAAGCATAAATAATCATCATAAAATTACCATTAAAAGAGAAGAGTGCAGAATAAAAACTTTTCAGTCATTTGCACAGTTAAACAGAACCATTTTGAGTCTGGATTTAAACATTGTCAAAGTAGAGGCCTGTCTCACATCTTCAGGAAGAATGTGCCAGATTTTAGCTGCATAAAACTGAAATGCTGATTCCCCACGTTTAATCCTGACTCTGGGCACCAGCAGGAGGCTGGTCAGAATACCTTTGATTTTTGTACATGGTAAAAAGCTGCACATGTTATTTAACTGATGTGACTGTTAAAGTTCAAGTTCGAGTCCATTATTACACATAAAAACAACATATGTAGAAATAAATAGTTGTTTTCTTGTTTTGTTAGGTCTGTCTCAGGAGGTTAATCTCTACAGTTCTATAGAAAACAAACCAATACCCTATTCCCCATTTACTCTACTGCCCCCTGGTGGATGTTAGTATCAAGTATGTCTGACGTATGACATTGTAAAACTCTTTTTTTGTCCTTTTTCTTAACAGTCGGCCAAAATGTTCAACTACGCGGGCTGGAGGAGGACATGTAACCTCATCTTCACTGTGTTTGCAGCGGTCTTTATCATCACTCGCCTCGTCATTCTGCCCTTCTGGTAAATACAGTGACAGTGACTCAGTGAAATGGTTTCAAAATACACTTTTGCACAACCATCATCAGGAAGCAGGGGTGATTCAAGAGAAATTTAGAAATATTCAAATCAACATTTATTATAATTCTGTGAAGTGAAATTATGCTAGTGATGATTGCAAGGATATATTAGTATTAGTCTAGCAAGGATTTGGATATCCATGTCAGTAACCACAATTATAAGAATGTGGTGGCCAATTTTGTCTTTGCTTATGACATGAAGAGCCTTATTTTCTTATTGTCTTTGTTTAATGTTTACTAATATAGATGTAGCCCAGATTATTTTACCAATCCAGGACTCACCAATTATACTGTATTATATTGGTTGCTAAAGATAAGAGAAGAAATACCTTTAAAAGAGAGAGAGAAAGACATATAATTATATATGGTTATATATGCAAATTACAATAAAGTAACTAAGCTTTGAATAGCTTTCTTTGAGACTTTGTTTACCTATTTTCATAAATGTTCCCAATTGTCCAAATAATTTTCTATCTTATCAAAAGTTCACAGTGCAGAAGTGCCATTCATTTGGTACAACAACACTCGCTAACAATCCTAAAGATGACAGTAGATGCTCTGTCTCACTGTGAAAGGCCCTTTGATGGGGGGTGAGGGGGGGGCGTAGGTGGTCTTTCTGACTGGTCTCTCTGTTATGTCCCGGGACAGGATCATTCACACGACGTGGGTGTACCCTTTGACCCTGTACCCACCCTTTTTCGGGTTCTACTTCTTCAACGGGCTGCTGTTTGTGCTCCAAGCGCTGCACGTCTTCTGGGCCGCCCTCATTATCCGGATGGTCATCAAGTTTCTCCCTGCAAATGTATGTACACTGCATGCACTCAGAGAGGACACTGACCTGATTGATTTAAATCCCTGCTCAAATTAGGTTAAATATTAGATGTTATCTTACATTATCATACAATTATAATAGATTTCGTTGAAGATTTATCTGTACTCAGCTTTTAATAATTTAACTTTATTTGAATCCCTGCTCTGATAAGCTTAATTATTACATGTAATCTTCACAATGTGATCTTTATACAACTCTAACAAGCAATTCTAAACACACAAGAAGTAAAGAGATATTAACAGAATATGTTTAAAGTAATCAAAAATATGTACCAGTATACAGGTTTTTTTAAGTTCTCTCACAAGACTATAAATATATAGTTCAAGAGATGGAGTAAGGAAAGTGCAATACAATCATTTTAATGGAAGAACATAAACATGAATGAGATAGGCCTAGATTTAGCATTAGTATTGTTTATGCTTATTTAAAGGTTAGCTGTAAACCACAATTGATCACCAGTTCACAATTTGAGCCAGTACAAAGTCTGATTTCAAGTTAAGGAATCACTGAACACTAGATGGCAGTGTGGCAATATCAATCTTTTGCAATTCAATGCCTATGTGTGTTTTCTATTTTGTCTATAGTGAAAGGGGCCTAGAGAATGCTTGATACGAACTATGATTTGAATTTTTACTTATATATTTAGCTTTATTGAACCTAATTTTAAAATGGACACCAAGCTTGTCATGTAACTTTCCAGCGTCAAACCAGTTTGTTTAAATAGTCACATTGGTCAGTTTGTTTGTAGAAATTTGTCAAATATTTCCTTAACAGTGCACTATGTAACTTTTCTGGTGGAGGGCCTTCAAACAGCTTGTGTCTATGGAGATGTTATTGTTTGTCTGGAATAGAGATCGACCGATGTGTTTTTTTTCATGCCGATATTTAGGGCCGATATGTACGACAGATTTTTAATATCCTCTCCAAATTATGTAATTTAAATTTACTACAAACCCCAGGCCCTTTTTACCACAAACCTTTAATAGAGCTGTGTAGTCATGTTTTATGCAGCTATCTCTTTGTATTAAAATGTTATTATAAAGATTTGTGTGTATTTTTTAGGCAGCAGATTGAAATATCGGCCTGTGCTGGAGATTTAAAGCCGATAGTCGATACGCTAAAATGTCCAAATATCGGCCCAATTTACTAGCCAAGCAATATGTGGATCTAGCTCTAGTCTGGAACACTACAGTTTGACATTAAACTTATATAGCTTGCATTTATTCAGTTACAGGTGTTTTTATTGCTAACAATATAACTTGGGAGGAAGTGAGGTCACCTGCTTGTCTCCATGGAGATCAGTTTAATGCCATACTGTGGAACAATCCTGGCAAAGCAATGACATCTCCATAGAGACAAGCAGTTGGCGGACTCTGCACCAGAAAGTTACATAGTGCAACTTTAAAATGTGTTAATCTTAACTTTCCTTTTAACTACCCTACTGTAACCAGATTGTATTTTTGCGGTTTCCAGCACATTGTTGAAGATGAGAGGAGCGACAGGGAGGAATCCGAGTCTGAGGAGGAGAACGACGTAATCAAAGAGAAATCCACAAACGGACATGTGCAGAACGGACACATTCCCCTCAACAACAACCACCGGAAAATTGACTGATGGGACAGAGAACAGGAGAGGAGGAGAGATTCCCTGCTTATGGTCCGAAAGCCAAAGATTTGAGACAAGGCACTTTTTAAAAAGACAAAACAGCACAATAACAACATAAAACATCCAACATTTTGAAGAGCGGGTCTTGTACTGTTTTGCCTTACGGAGTTTTACACTAAAACCATGACCACCGTGATCAAGATTCAAAAACTTCAGTTTCATTTCTGCCAATATTTTGTGCTCTCGACCAAGTTGCCACAGCCCCAATAATTTCATATAGCTTTTGATTTGTTACTGGAATTTAATTTAACATGTTCAAAGTGATTTTACTGCCAGAGTTTGTTGATTTTAAAAAGTACTAAGCTGAGTAACAAACTTTTTTATGGACAATGATACAGTTACAGTAAGCAGTTTAACAGCTGTGTTGCTTACATATTTGAGATTTTTATTTCCAAAATACATCAATTATAACTAAGAAAAGGTTCTAGCAGTAAAAATTCTGTTCCTTTGTCAATTGTGACATTTTGCCGAACAACCCACATTAGGCTATCTTTAATAGTTTTAAGTTTATTTTTAAATGTTTTTTATGCTTGCAATTGAATCAGTGATTCAAAGTTGGGAGCAACTTGTGTAAAAAACAACCTAATTGTTCATTGATTCATTTCTAGCTGGAAAAGTCTGTACCATTTCAATAGCAGTGTTGCTTTCAAATGCACTTTAAGTTTTATAAACATCAATAATGTTTCAACAAAGCACTGCTCTATGACTGCAGTAGCTCAAATTATCCATATCATTTTTAGGACACCGATTCAAATTTAAATTGCATTTTCTATTAAGATGTTTCATATTAAGGTTTTGACCTGTTTTGTAAAATAATTTAAATTTGATTTCAAATAAGGAAATAATTTTGCCAAAGTTAAGTTTACATTGCCTAACTATATTTCAAGTGCCTTCCATTTCAGTTCAGTAGTTCATAATACTCACTGTTGCCTCTTGGATCATGTCAACGAATCACCTGCCTCCGACTGAAGTGCTTCCAGTAATGTTTATTTTTATTGTTCAGATGTAATATTCAAAACTAAATGATAAATAATTCAGTCTAAAGTCTTTTGTTATATTTTATGGATAATTGCCTAGTTTATGTTGTATTACCGCTTCATGAGGAGAAGCAGACAGTAGCATTTATACAAAGACAAGGTAGAAAGGTTTCAAAGTTAATCCTCTGGATGCTGTTTTTGATATCTGAGCTAAGTAAGTCCTGCCCTAAAGAGATGCAAAGATAGCTGTTACTGAATTACTTTATAATCACTGTATTTCATATTTTGAAATATATTTTTGTCCAGTCAACCACAGCATTTTGTTACATTCTACAGATGCATTGGGGCAGAATTTACCTGTTAACCAGAGGATTGTGAGTTCAAATCCCACAATACAGGAACGTCCAAAACAAGCAAGTGGAACACAGTTGAAGAAATAGGACATTCCCCTCTGCTGGCTTAATAAAGTTTTTACGTGATTCCCATGTGATTGCTCCTGTCTTCCAAAAACAAATTATTATATGAACAGCTTTTACTATACTATATTACTATACTTTGGCCATTTCTGACCCATTTATTTCTTTAAATGTAGGAGTACCACATAAATACTCATCTAGGCATCTCTGTAATGCTATCATAAAGTGCCCTTTTTAAATGCCCACATTACCATCCTGTCTGTCATCGGGCGACTGGTGTGTTTGGTGTAGTGTGGACCGGATGGCACCATAGACCCATTACTATATCAGATGGCACTGGCTCACGCTCACACTCACGGGAACTTGGCTCAGACTCAGTCCTTAATCCTTTGAGTCCGAGCCAAGACCTGGTCCAACTAAGATGATGAGTTTGAGTTTCCATGTTTTCCATTAATCAGAAGTGGGTAGTGATGGGTTACATGTGCAATTACTTTTTGAATACATCTTGATACAGGTATTAGATTTCAGTCCTTTTACTTCAACTTCAGTGATATTATTTAAACCCAACCGTTGTATTAGTTTACTCAGAGACTGTTGAGAGATGTGAACATTTGTGCCATAAAAGATGCACTCAGGAACTTTTCTGGTAGAGGGTCCACCATCCTGCTCGTCTGTGTGAAGATGTGGGAAGGGGTCCCCTCTCCACAGATCACTTGCTTGTCTCCATAGAGATTGGTAAGTTTAATGCCATGCTATGGAACATTACAGGCAAAGCAACATCATTTATGCATACAAGCAGGTGGCGCACCCTCCATTAGAAAAATGACATAGTGCACCATTAAAAAGGTAGTAATTAGATCCTGTACGATTCAGTCAATGTACTTAAACATAAATCAGTTACATTCAAAAAGTAGGCCTATACTTTTTAAAATGTTTACTGTTTTTAGATTTTCTATTCTATTTTCTATTCTGTTCTGAGAAATGTATGAGTTTCCATATATATTGTTTGCCCTGTTCACTGGTATTGTCCTGCAAGTGTCTTTAGCCTACAAGGGGACGGAGGAGGAGGGCACTGGGCCTAAGGGAGTGGTAACATAAGCCGCATTAGCGATTAAATTGTGGAGGGAGATGCGAGTGTGCAGTGGAAATTGACCCTACCACTTTAAAATGGAGATTGTTACAGTGATGCTGACAAGAGAAGAGCAGAGGATGAGGTCCAAGCCATGCGGTAAAATGATCCTGCTACATATGCAATTAGGCAAGGAGCCCTTTAGGAAGCCTCAAATACAGTGGAGAGTGACCTGAAAGGGAACTGATGTCAAAGAGAAATTTGGGAAAAACATGAATGATGGGAGACATGCGGAAGTAGTCAAGAGTAGAAGGTGCGCTAACTTTTCTGGGAGAGGGTCCATGGAGATGTTGCATTGCCTGTAATGTTCCACAGTATAGCATTAAACTCCTATCTTGCATTTATGTTGTTAAGCTGCAGCTTAGACTTACCCTGAAAAACATGCATTCTTTCTATGAGCCAGGTCACCCCTTTGTAACTTGCCTCCATGAAGATAGATAGGTTTAACGCCACACTGTGGAACATCCCAGACTAAGCAATAACATCTCTATGGAGACAACAAGGTTTTGGTCCCTCCGTCTGGAAACTTATAAGTCACCTTTAAGTGTTGCTTCAAAATACTACTGTGGAAAGGGTTTAAGCACAGTCATTACATGATAAAGCTGAAAAAGAAAGGTTTACAAATATTGAGTAACCTGACGTTATACTTAATAATAATTTCAATAACAAAGTAAGACCCAAGAAGCATACAGGATGAATGAATGAATCTAAAAGTGTAACAAACACAGAGGTTATATATCATGGGTGAATAGGCAAATAATACTATGATTTCAAGTAAACAGGTTAAACTTAAAAAAAAAAAAATGTGTTACTGTCATAACTGAATGACAAAAAAAGTATCGTGCGAACTGAAAGTAGGAATCATTTAAAAAATAATTGTGACAGGCAATGTAACAACTTTAATTAGCTTCTTAAATTAAACTTGATTCTACTGTACAGCAAGTCTCCTATGCCACTCAAACTGCGGTACATGTACTACTGGTGGTACACAGGCTCCTTCAGGTGGTACTTGGACAGCTCCTCAGTATGTGGGTAGTTAATTTTATCTACTTTTTTGTCCTCCTTTGGATAATTTCATGTTTAGAACTACAGTGGAAATGATCACTTTTAGGCCTTGTTTAGCCCAATTAGACCTGGAATATTCCTGTTATATATTTGATTTAGATCAGGTGGTACTCAGAAAGCCAAATCTTTTCTTTGATGGTACCTGGTGTGAAAGGTTTGAGAGCCAGTGTCATATGCTGTGTCATATGCAGTGTGCTACCCATCTCCTTCTAACTTCATCTTTGAGTAGAGCTTAAATCTATGCCTCCCTTTCTCTCTAAGCCCCACCATGTTTTGAATAGCCTTTTACAGCCTTATGTAATGAATGAACCTGTTTGTGTGCTCAGCCAGTGTGAAGCTAAACTGGCGACAGCGGCCAATATCCCTTTGACGAGACGACAAAGACGGAGGGGTGTTTGATACACTTGTGAACCGTGTAGGCTGTTATCCAATTCCTGCTTAAGTATTAATAAAGAGCTTTACTCGGGCGAGGGGAGGTCATAAAGTGCAGCCTGCAGGAGAATAGGAGCATATAGTGGATTTGGATGTCTGTGGAGTGGAGGGTTGATTTTTATGTTTTATGTTGAGGAATAGAGGGAAGACTTTAAGAACTTTGGCTAAATTCTGTAACACAAAGTAAATGGTGAGTTCACTTTTGTTTCACTTTTTTTTGCCTGTTAAGAAATACAAAATTTGGTCTATCTGCAACTCCAGTTTTGAAGAACTTTG
This sequence comes from Periophthalmodon schlosseri, assembly GCA_000787095.1. Lineage (NCBI taxonomy): Eukaryota > Metazoa > Chordata > Actinopteri > Gobiiformes > Gobiidae > Periophthalmodon > Periophthalmodon schlosseri. Next base: position 53,361 of record KN485146.1, read on the forward strand.
GAGTATGGGAGATAGATAACTCAAAAGCCATGACCGTAGAAGAACTGCCACATGGAGAAAAGGGTGAGTTGTTGACAGAAACTATTAAACAATAATTGTAGTTACTTTAACTTGCATACTGTTACTTATAGGAATTGCTTTACAAGGGTTGGGGTTTGTTTTTTGTTTTTTTTAATTATTATTTAAAAGGTACACCATGCAATTTTTCTGGTGGAGGGTACGTATGTGCTTGCCTCCATAGAGATATTATTTTTCCTGGAATGTTCCACAGTAACTCCACAGCAATAAAAAATACCTGTAATAGCAAGATAGATGAGTTTAACCTAACATCTAATTTTATAGCTATATATATGTTTTCAGATCTGAAAATGTGATGATGTTAGTATTTTTTCCCTTTTGTTTACATTGTTTTGGATCCACACACACAATTGAACCTAATCATTTATATTAGTGATTTTACCTTTGAAAAATGTGCATATTAACAACAATAGTTTTACCTATCTCCACTTATTAATTTATTAATTTATTTATGTGTTTATTTGATTGGTTAGGACAGTATATTCATGTTGTATCATGTCCGTCCATTAACATGCAAACACACCAGATTATAGTCAAAGGCTAATTTCCATCCATTGTCCCAAACGGCTGGCGTCACAAAAAAATAAAATACAATACAATAAAATATTGCACACTTCACTCATTGCACAGTTCCCATTATTGCACACTCCATTCACTGTACAATTCCTATTGTTGCACAGTCTAAAATATTGCATGATCCTCATTATTTCACTGTCAATTTGGCCACACATTTAAGACGTGTGCATGTGGGGTATTACCAGGTCACCTCTGGTGGTGGCTCGCGTGGTCCTTTCTGAATTGTCTTTACATTTAATATACTCTTTTAACAGTGGTGATGCGAGGGAGTGTAAGACCTTATAAATGTTCCTTTTATTTTAATTAGTGGCTAATTAAATGAAAAACTATTGAACCGGGCCCACTATGCACTAAACATGGTCTAAACTAACTAAACCAATCAGAACTAAACCAGGTCTTATGGGACAAAACTTGAAGCCAAGATTAAATCAGGACTGAGAGTGATAGGATAGTGATACTGGTCTAATTCCAAAGTGGCAAACCTTATACTTTATAAACAATTTGCCTCTGTCTGTCTCTGCCAGTGTCTTCTTAGAAGAAGTATCTGCCAGGGCCAGGCTGTAACTGAATAGGCAATGTAATCACAATGGTACAAGAGAGTCTTTTACAGAACGTGACCGTGGTGGTGGGAATTTTTATTTTTTTTATCAAGTATCCACGGCCCCGTTGATCTGATATTTTGTTATTGTACCTCTCTTGTAATATGTATTTTTTACATACAGAAGCATGTGAGGACACAGCAGCACTTTCAATGAAGAGTTGTGGAGAATGTTTTAACTTGAAAACTGGACCATAATGGACCCTCAAGCCTCCCACCCGTTTTCCCAGTTTGAGGTGGATGTGGATTTGGGATTTGCACTTTTCTTCCTCTTCGTTCTGGTTTTCTTCTTGTTTGTGACGGTGGTCCGATGTGCACAGACTGTAGTGGATCCCTATGGATCTATCTCAACCTCCACATACCAAGAGGAGCAGATCACGTGAAAGGACATGCCAGGAATAAATAAAGCAACTATAATGGCTCACTTTTATGCTGTGCTAAATTCACAATCTTTTTAAGGGGCTTCGTGTCATTCTGAAGCCACTTCTCAATGTAGCCACACAAGCCCTGGGGCACACTGACAAAAGATGTGGCAGCCATTATGTACCATGTATAGGGGGAGTGTGATGCCCTAGGACACAACAGCAGTTTAAAATGACAGCAGCTGGAACTAACTACTAAACTTTACTAACCATTATTGTTATTATTTAACTGTTATTATTACCAACCCAGCTTTCATTCATTCATTTATCTTTGTTCATACAGGGAGAGCCCAATGAGAGTACCCCGACTCTCTTTTTCATAAACTTTTGTTTGTGATAGAAATGTATCAATATTTATGTTCTGATTAAGAAGAATTCCTGCATGTCTTTATTTTAATGTGTGTGAATTCTGCCAGAGAACCAGACATAAACAAATGAGACAAAACTTGCACACACCTATAGCTCAACATGTGTCAAGATGTGATTTCATTAGCACATATGTGTGAATAGAAACCTACAATAGTCACCAAAGGAATTGTTCTTGTTCATTTATTAGTCACTTTCTATATGAATGTGATTTGATGCCATAATATTTGTTAGGTGTAGCTATGTTGTATACAATTAAAATGACAATAAAGCTTTTCCTTATAATGTGTAAAATGAGTTGATATTATAATGATGAAAGAGAATGGCTCAATGTGACATCACAACATTTTAGTGGAATTTGCTGTTTGAGTGTCAGATGTAGATTTGTTGTCCTTGTTAATGGTTAATATTTCTGTAATTACTGGACCTATCGACATGAAAGAGAAACTGGCACAGAGTTTAACATCTTTTTAGGCAGCATCAATAAACAAAAGTTAAATTATTTTTTTCACAATATCTTCAGAAAGCTGTGCTATTCAACACCAAAAATGTGAGTCAAGTTTAGACCATAAGATTAATAAGACAAGTTTGCAGACACAGTCTCTGGTCTAAGGTTCAACAGTTGTGGATCTCCCTTACAGTTATATAGGGCCATGCCCTCCATCTGGAATTATGGCTTCAAATTGTATCTAGATCAATGTCTATCTGTTGTCCCAAATGGCATCTATTTTATTCTGAACATCTTATTTTTTAATCAATTAAAATCTAAAAAGACACAAAAAGTACTTGAAATTTCTATGAGTAATAATGTGAATTTTGTGGAATTTTTGTACTAGTTCCTGTTTTGGTCAGCTGGAGCACTACTTGGCTCTTCAGTGGTTTGCTTAGGTACAGAGGAAGTGGTACGCGTCTTACGTGAGATAAACGGAGGGGGGCAGTAATCCGCCGCTAGGCGTCTAGTCTGCCGGAAACCAAGAAGAAGCTTACGCGAGTCCGCGCGAGTGTTCACGGTCTCTGGAAACTAAAAAGGTACAGCGGCGAACCCTTTTGTTTACATCACGTTATGTTCGACACAGCTTCATCATTACTATTGAAACAACATTAATGTCCCGGTCGATGAAAGATTTCCAAGCGTGTGCACGTATTTGGGGCAAATCAGGTAACAATTATACATGTAATCACGTAGCTAATGCTTTGCTCAGTGCATGCTAATAACATAACATAAACTAACATAGGAAACTAAAATATAACTCACACCTGTAACATTAGTTGTACTTTTCTTAAAACTTAAGGTGGTTAAACAAAGCTTTTGAGTCACCAGACCGCGATAACATGTAAGTTCACTGGCTCAATTTATAGGAATTCCTATCTTAAGATCTTTAGTCTGTCATTGCTCTGTTAAATGTATTAGTTTCCTTCAACATTTTCTATTAAATACAAGTTAGCTACTTGTTGAACTACTTGTAGGTGGCAAACCACCGTCAAATCTACCTGTAGAACCACTGACTACAGCAGTGCTGTTACACACGCATATGCGATAATAATAATGACAGCATTAATAATAAGGTGCATTATTTAACTGTTAGTGAATGGTCCTCTCCTTGTTTGTTTCCACTGAGAGGGTATTATTTTGTCAGAAATGTTCCACAGTATAACATTAACCATTCCTATCTCCGTGAAAACAATAAGGTGACACCGCCACCAGGCCAAGTTACAGGTCAGATCTGTGGAGAGGTGAGCCGTTTCACATTAAGAATACAAGCAATAAAAATACCTAATGGAATAAATGCATGATAGAGAGACCATTACAGGCAAAGGAATAACTTCTCCATGGAGATAAGCAGGTGGTGGACCCCTAACCCGAAAAGTTACATACTGCACCTTTAAGCATGCACAGCATAACTTTTTCTGAAGTTTTGGTATTTTTATTGCAGATTTGTAACAATGGAGGAGGAGGAGAAAACCAAAAAGACAACTCGGTCAAGAGCTAATGTTCGCGGTATGAAAGTATATGTATACATTGCTGTAAGTTATTATCATTTTAAGTCCTTTTATCACTTATTTGAGTTGTGTGTTTGCAGGAAAGAAATCTGTCGGAAAGAAATCTACAGCGTCAAGTGCATCTTCGGACTCCACAAAAGAGCCACCTGTTAGACTTACTAAAGAGGCTGTGGTGGTGTTAACTAAACTGCCTCAATACAAGATTAATGCGTTACGGCCACCAACACCGGAGCAGTTTTACAGTGAAGAGGAATCCTTGAGCAGCTCAGATTCAGATATGCAGTGGGAGCCAGGACGAGACTCCAGTGATTCAGAACTTTCATTAGCAAACAAGAAAACAAAAGAGAAGATCAAGAAACGTGTCAAGATCACTCATGCATCTTGCAGTGCTAACAACAACCTGTCCGCGGATCCTGTGATTATAACGTCAACACAACAACTCAGCCAATGTAACGCGGAGAACACTAAAGCACGGCCCAAACTCCCCGAACCGGAGGTCAAAGTGGACATGATGGTGATTGCCCGAAAGAAGCCTCTGCGGTGGGAACGAGGCAAAGTCCTGGAGGTTGTGACAAAAGGTAAGAACAACGGGTGTAGGTCTGTCATGATAACTACTATATTGACTTATAGATGGAACGATTATTAGAACATTGTTCTCCTGGGGGACTTCAGTGCCCATGTGGGTAATGACAGTGACACCTGGAGGGGCGTGATCAGGAAGAACGGCCTCCTGATCTGAACCCGAGCAGTGTTCTGTTATTGGACTTCTGTGCTAGCCACAGTTTGTCCATAATGAACACCATGATCGAGCACAAGGGTGTCCACCAGTGCACGTGGCACCAGGACACCCTAGGTCCGAGGTCGAGGATCGACTTTGTTGTCATGCCATCTGACCTCCGCCCGCGTGTCTTGGACACTCAGGTGAAGAGAGGGGCAGAGCTGTCAACCGATCACCACCTGGTTGTGAGTTGAATCTGCTGGCAGAGGAGGAAGCCGGATTGACTTGGCAGGCCCAAGCATATCGTGAGGGTCTGTTGGGATCGTCTGACAGAGCCCTCTGTCAGGGGGGTCTTTAACTCGCACCTCCGGGAGAGCTTCTCCCAGATCCTGGGAGAGGCTGGGGACATGGATTCTGAGTGGGCCATGTTCTCCTCCTCTGTTGTCGATGCGGCTGCTCGTAGCTGTGGTCGTAAGGTCTGCGGTGCTTGTCGTGGCGGCAACCCCAAACCCAGTGGTGCACACCGGAAGTATGGGATGCCGTCAGGCTGAAGAAGTCCTATCGAGCCCTGTTGGCTTGTGGGACTCCTGAGGCAGCTGACGGGTACCGTCAGGCCAAGCGTGCCGCGGCTTGTGCGGTCACAGAGGCAAAAACTCGGGGTTGGGAGGAATTCATGGAGGCCATGGAGGGGGACTATCAGAC
>KN485148.1:8970-21277 GCA_000787095.1 Periophthalmodon schlosseri
TCCAGAATAGTGTAAAAGGAAAAGGGACTGTAGAGGTGCTGTTGATGTGTCAGTGTACAGTATGTTATGTTCATGTCTTCAGGTGTGCTCATTCTTCCAATTCAAACCTGGAGCAAGGCCACTTTTTTACATTTACTTTTAAACTAAAATATCACAAAACATTCTTTACAGGATCATTTTGACAGTTTAGAAGTCATTGTTTGAAATAATCATGATTTCAACTATGGGCTAAGTAATTGTGATAATAATTTTGTCCATAATCGAGCAGCCCTACCCTGTAGTTTAGACCTTTAAAAAACATGTTCTGAAATACATGCAATTCTTGTATTACAGTTTTTTTGAGGTATTCAAATCATTTCTCATCTCATCACATTTCTCAGGCTCTTTCTAAGAACATTTGACACAGCTGTCATTCAGAAACATATATGATCAGGGAATTCACCTTGTTTTTTCAGTACCACAGGTCTGTTCACAGGTGGTGAATGGCCTGGCCACTTTCAAGATAGAAACTCAAACATCACAACAAAAAAACTACAATTTGTGAGCATTTCACACATGAATCAAACAGGGAGAAAAGGCTCAGCAGAGCACAGACTGTATGAAGACACCCTGTATGTAGAGACAGCCTACATACAGCACATATCCAGTCAGATGTAAAAGTCTTGTTTGATTTTACATAAAGAACACATACATTACAAAAGTGTTGATGTATTTGCTATTCCATCTTTCACTTTTCTTCAGCATCTTTTTTGACATACTGCAAAATCTACTCTGTAATTTGTTATGTGTAGATTTATTATTATTTATTTTACAAACATAAAAAATACTGACCAAAGACAAAAAAAACAGCCCCAAATTCATCTGTATAAAGTGTGAACCCCAATTTCAGACTGACCAAACCAGTGATTCTCTGTGGTCACTGAGAGCAGGACTAAAGCTTCTGAGCTTCAGTGTCAAACAAATGAAAGAGCAAATAAAAACACATGACCAAAGTTTGAGAGTTGTCACGGTAAAACTTGCTTTTGAAGGATGATTGATCAGTTTTGAATTAAAAAACTAGCCTACATTTTACTGATGTAATGATGTAATTTTACTGATGTAAGTTTTTGATTAGGAAAACTAAAAGGATTTTGTGCCATTTTTTTTTTCAAAAAAGTGTCAAAATGATGGAAAAAAACTGTATCTTAAAAAGAAAAAAAGTTCTAATCTAATTACCATACCTTTTCAAATCTCCACCTTAAAATGCACCACCTTTTGCCTTTTTATCACTAGGCAAATATTCTAATGTTGTGTTTAGTCACCCTGCTACGTGAATAACATGGTAACAGCAGATAAGAGCAGTGCAGTTTAGAAAAGAGATTTAGCTGTGACTTCCTCTGACTTGGTAACGGATGTGTTTAGCAAATGTTCGACATACTCCAGTGACAGCCACTGAGACAAGCTACATCACATGACACAACTCTAAAAGACACTTACATAGTTAAATAAAGAGGTTATACTATTATTCCAGTACACATCATTCACACAGAGCAGCCTTAAAAACATAAATCATATAAATATAAAGTCAGAATAGAGTAAAAAGGAAAGTGAAATATTAATCAACAGTGTAATCATGAAAAACCTCATTCATTTAACCTCATAGTTGTATAGCAGCAGTAAGGATGCAAAGTACTATAATATAACACTGTGAAAACCGTATCTCTATACACCGTCCCTACAGTGCAACTCAAAATGTGTTACTCTTCCCATATATAATAGGGATTGGCTTTATTATGTCATTGTGGCAGTGCAAAGCCTATGGTTAATCCTAAGATGTTTGTGCTCTTAACATTGGACTGGATGAACTAAAACATGTCAGTGGCTTTAGCAGCAGCAGCAGTAGTGCTTCTATTGATCTTCAGACTATTCACACAGCGCTTCAAACTCATTAACTGAGTATAGTCTCTGTCTGATAGAGTGAACCATGCTTTGATGCCACATGTACTTTCACATAAAAAGACTTGCTTATATGGAAATTTCATTTTAAATTATTAATGTAGGTAAACTGCAGGCAATATCAATATATCCACTGCTTTTAGTACAGCCCTTGATTGTTTTAAAAAGCTAAAATTTTTACATTAAAGCAACACAATGTAACTTTCTGGAGGTGGCATGTCACTTGCACAATTCCATGGAAATACAAAGTTGAACCATACTTTGTAACATTCTCTGCAGAGATAAATATGTTTTATGCCATACTGTGGAATAATACAGCCATAGGAACAACATTTCCATGGAGACAGGCGGGTAGAAGCCCAACTCCAGGCTAAGTAAGAGTCAGGTTTGTGGAGATCCAAGGTCACTCTCAGGATGGATTCAGTATAATTAAAAAAACATGCTTTCATTTAGTCTATTTTATTGACTAAAAAGTTATGCAATGGGACTTTAACATGCACTTCACATTAAAGAGACAGGAGTACAAAATCACAACTAGTAATTTAATGGGATTTAATGTTAATTAATTAGCCTTTTTTACTTTTTTACTGAGTGCCAATTGCTACGGTTACACATGAAAAAAACTTACGTTATGTTCCATTCTTTTTAAATTAAGAAATTGTCGAATCATTGAAACTTATAGACCACAATGATTTGTCCATGACTAAAAACATTAAAGTTGTCATATAAGTCAGTAATTCAGAAATTATTGAGACCATGTACCGCTTTGTTATGGACAAAACGATGAGGACCAAATTTGGTCTGTATTTCTCTTATTAGAAAAGATGCATTACTAAATAGGGACTAGGGCTGTAAGACAATCAGCAAATCGCAAACGCTGCATTTTTTTTTACCATGATTTCCTACACAAACCACAAAAGATCTCTGTGTTATGTCTTATTCATTATAAAACTGATAGATCTGTACAAACGTGTTCTGAAATGTTATTCTTGTATTAATTTGTCAGTTCACAGACTTTTTGTCAATTCTCCTGGATCTGTTTAAAATGTGAACTTAGAACCTCATCCTTTAATTAAAACTAATTCTAAATCTAATTACAATGCTTGTCAGAAATATTGCAATTAGATATTATTTCTCAAATTGCTCAGCCCTAATAAGATCTAAATCAGGATGTGAAGCTGACTTTAAGAGCAACAGTATTCTCCAAGCATCTCAGCACAGACCATAACAATAAACTTTAGTTGCATGTGTTTTATATGACCATTTAAAACCCCAGGCTCGTCATTTAAAACCTAAGCAGGGCGTTGTTCCAAGAGGGTTAGCATCTTTTCTCCTCCTCCAGCCACATGTAGCTCATCCTGCCCCAGCTGGTCCCGCCGACGGAGACGCATTCCCAGACCCCCACAATGCCCTGGGGCACGGGGGTCACGGGGGGAGGGAGAAGGGGGAAGGAGAGTGAATTCCCCCGAGACACAGCCCAAAAGGGGGGATTGTGCTGACCAAGAGGGGGTCCTACCATGCACACATAGGATAAGTGGGACAAGTCAGCTGTTTTTATAATGAGAAAATCACACAGACTCATGTTTAGACTTGTATTTGTTTGTGGTTAGTGCCACGGCTCCCTCCAGGCAAGACTCCTGTTTAGCAGCATCTTGTTGACAACTTTCTTATATAAATTCAGCTGCCAGATACTACCATAGTGCAGTGTTCGCATCATTTATTATTACGTGCACATCTTTTCAAAATTTTACAAAGCTTAGAAGTAGGCCTGTCATGATAATTACTATATCGACTGTATATGTGGGGGCTTAATATTTATCGTGTGTTCAGTTTCTTTACAAAAGTGGGGAGATTTTTGTCATTTTTATGTAAGAAGGTCAGATTTGAGCTGTAGAGGGTAGAATAAATAACTTCTATGGATAATTATTGCTTAATTTTGCTATTCATTTGTTGCTGCTCAGGCCTTTTAAAGATACAGTACATTTAAAAACAGGTTTACTGGGACTCTTCTACTTTGTGTCAGTGGTATAAAATAGTTTCAGTATTGTTTATCGCAATATTTCTCTGTAGCAATATATCGTGCTTTGAAATTTGTTATCGTGACAGGCCTACTTAAAAGTTTGTTGAAAATCGCTACAACAGAAATGTTAATCAAAAGTGTCTCAAAGTTGCATTCTCAGTGGTAGCAGATCACAGCTAATGTCTACAAAACCTGCTAGCCATGTTTTGCCGTCTGTTCTGAAATGCATATAATTCTTGTAAGTAAGTGGTCTTGTAAGTTTAGAAGTAAATACTTTTTTTTTTTCTTTTGTCTTCTCTCAAATGTTAATGCTCCTTAGTCTTTATAATATGCATGGATAAAGCCCTACTGTGTAACTTTTTAACAAAAAACAGAAATAGCATGTTTTTCCATTATGGATGAATTTATTCCACTGAAATACTTAGAAAAACATGTGTCCATATACTGAGCGGGCTCATATCTCAACAAACCTGACTCAGTAATTTAAGATCTAATCAGTCAATCTCCATGGAGAATGTGAATGAATGGTTTTGACTTTATATTTCTATGGAATCATGCATGGCTGGACTTTGTTCCACTTAAGCATATGCCCACTATAACAGAACTAATCCAGGATGAAATCCATAATTTTTCCATAAAACTAAATTTGGACCTTCAAGAGGAGCTGTATTTACAGTAGTTGTCCCCCAGACCCTGCCCTATTATGTATCTGATTGTATTGATCAAGTGAATATTTGAAGATATACAAATATTAGTTTTCCACATTGTCACCAAAATCACTGTGACCTGAACTTGTTGAGACTTGTCCACATCTATTTGTCCCTTCAGGGGTGACTCAGTTGTGCTACTTCCTGTTGCCTACCTGAACCGTGTCAGTCCTATCTCTCCTCCATCAGCTTTTTCTCCCTTTTACACTCTCTGAAGGTGAAAATTGACTCTGAACTCAAAACTCCAGGGACAGGACGCTTTCAAGGTGATACCAAGTGGAGACAAAGGCAGAGAAAACACAGAGGGGAGCTGGTGGTAGGATAAAGTTAGACAGGACGGAGGTGGGAACAACAGAAATACAGATAAAAATGTTAAAAGACGAATGGAGTAGAGATTCCCCTGAGGTCTCTGTAGATAGTAACACGGACGCACCGGTACATCCTCAGTACAGGCCTTTATAGGGACAGTCGGACAAATGACAAAGGTAAATTAAAACTGCAAGGAGGCATAAGTTTAGATATCAGTTTAATTCACCTGGCCCTAAATATGTAGTTGCTTTCATTAGGCTGGGTGATATGGCAAAAAATGTAACACAAAAATAGTACAATTTACTCCTCCCAACTGAAGATTGACTCGCCCCTATGAGGATCATTGACATTTGGAAATGACTGGATCTTGAATTGATTAAAATGTAATTAGCTGCCTAAGAATGAGGTGTGGTATGGAACGACTGATGGGTCCGGAAAACCTGTTGGCACATATCAGCAGCCACATCTAAGTCCTGGGGCAGCTGTGGCTACAGGACTCAAGGACCCAACACTAGTAGCAAATATTAGCTGAGATCTAACCAATGACCTCCATCTTGAAATTTTGCTGACAACTTGACATATTCAGATTGAATATTGATTAATTCAAGTTTCTAGGATACATAAGTTATTATTTGATTTTGAAGCAGGGTGTTTAACACTTCCTGTAGATTTGAGTTGATCATTTGAATAGTTTGAAGTAGTCCAATTTATGTTAATCATATTTGAATCAATTTATGATTGTCTATCAACTTGGGTCTTTTTAATAGAGAGGTCTAGCAAATCGTCCCCCGACAATAAAACCATGTGGTTCAGAGGAGATTGGAATGGATTAAAAGTTTATATTGATAAAAGTAATATTTAAAGTTATTTCATTTTATGAAAAATAAAATATGAGTGAAAATCGTGGTAAACCTACGTTTACTGAGTTCTATAATAAGAGTGATATGATATGAATAAAAGTTTTAAAATATAGCAAACAAGGTAGCAAGTGTATTTTCTGTGACTACAGCTGAACCCAACGGATACTCCGTGTTTTGGTAGCCCAAGCAGAGCAGTGGGATGTGCTACAGCAGTGAAGGAGGGGAGAGGTGGAGGAAGACGCAGAGAGAGGGAGAGAGAGAAAGAAAGAGAGCGAGGAAGAGAAAGGGAGAGAGGTGGCGGGAGGAGGAGGTCAGGACTTTGAGCTGTTGTTTGTGAAACTGTGCGACTCGAGTTACTGTCTCTGAGGCCCCTGAGGTTCACTTCAGTCAGCACCGCTCCACCACACAAGACAAACCTACATGTACATGTCACTTTTCTTGTGTAATATTGCAAATTTTATGACAAATATTCCAATTTCATTTGTTAAAGTTGTAACATTTAAGATATGCTGTCCACCATCCACTTATTTCCATGGAAATGTAATTTCTTTGCCTAGAATGTTCCACTGTTTTACAATAATCTTGCAATTATTCTATAACAGATGTTTTTATTGCCCAAAAATGCCTTGACCTGTCACATGCATGTCTCCATGGAGATACAAGTTTACTGTCATACTATGGAATTTTGTAGACAGAGCAATAACATCTACGGAGACAAGCAGGTGACGTACATTCTCCATCTGAGAAGTGACAAAGCGCAACTTTAAAATAAAAATTTAGACAAGATCCCAGCTGACTCTCATCGGGAAGTCTAAATATTTATGCATTGCTGCCAAAAAAAAATTCAGGCTGTTGTTAGTCCAGGTTTTCAAACATTCATTCATCTTTTTAACACTAACATTTTCAACAAATCTGGAGCTGTTTGAGAAAGGCAGAAGTGCTGACATCAATACATGTGCTTTTTTGCTTCATCCCCGAAAATCATACAAAATTGAGCTGTGAAGTTACTTTTATTAAATTCATTATTATAAACTTGGAATACCAACAACACCACAACCTCAACAGCTGGAAATTGAGTTACTTAAACTTAAATTGTCTATATATTTTTGAGTGTCACTGCAAGTTAACTATGTAACAATGGTACTTTCCGCTACCCAATCCTTCAGGAATTACAGTTTGCAAAGTAAAAATTCTTGAACTTTTTTCTAGTAACTGAAAAATAGCTTAAAATTTCTTGTGAAAATTTGCTAATAGCCCTAAAATGCACTTTGGAATTGCTTGAGTGCTGCTTGCATTTGACCATGACCCTAAAGTATGTGGCGGTTTTCCACTTGTTTCTGTAAAAGTGAAAGAATGCGTGTTGTTTTGGCTCTGCTCCGGTAATGCTTCTCATGTGACGGGCCTCAGAGCAGATCCAAGCATTTCAGCATTTCAACAAGTGCAGCAAAAACAAGGGAAATGTGCATCTAATTTATATGATTCATATTTGATGTATATTACAGTCTGTTGGTCTTGGAAAAGGAAGATACTTGACTTTAACAGACACAGTTATAGGTTTTTGTGGTTTTGTACTTACTCCATTTGGTTGGTCAAGTTTTCCATTAAAGAATAATGCTTTTAAAATTGTGTTAAAAAGTAACTACGGTAATATTCTGAGCAGTTCAGTACATTTTTACAGCTGTACTTTCACTTGTAATTTAGTACATTATTAGCCATGTAACTTTTAATTGAGTACACAGTTTCAGTACTCACTGGTTTTGTCCAGTTTGATAACACAGAGATTCTCAAAATGCACAAGTCAAAATATTTGGCCTCCCCCCCACCCAAACTAGAGCTCAAATGAATTATTCTCAAATGAATTAAGGTGCACTGTGTAACTTTTCTGTTGCAGGGTCTGCTACCTGCTTGTCTCCATGGAGATGCTGTTGCTTTGCCTAGAATATACCACAGTATGGCATCAAACCTATAGGGCATTTATTCAGTTGCAGGTGTTTTATTGCTATAAACATTGAAAAGTGTGTAGTCTTACTGTGAGTGGGGTCGCCTCTCCACAGATCTGACCTTTAACTTGCCCCCTGCTTGTGGATTGATAGGTTTAATGCCATACGGACCCTCCATTGGAAAAGTTACACAGTGCATCTTCAATACAGAATGACTAGAACTGCAGACGAGTATAGTATAGAATAGATACCATAGAACCTAGAACCTAGCCTATCCATGGGTTTCAGAATTATGAGAAATTTGGGGCGTTGCCATAGCGATTACAGATTTAAAACAAAATAAACCTACAGAAAGTAAAGGTTTCTGTAATGTTTTAGCATGAAAAGTAAATTGAAGTAATCAGATATAGTGTTTGTTTAATTGTATTAGGCGTATTTGACCAGTGACATCTGGCACAGTTTGAGCTACTTACTGGGATTAGGAGACAGTGGCTAAGATAAGCAAGAAAGGCTTAAAGACCCAAACCAAATCAACCAGGTGCCCAATCCACGCGCGAGCAGCTGATAATGAGAAGAAAGAGGTTTTTCATGGAAAGACCAAAAATATGGTTAATTATGTTAATTTAAATGTTTAAATAAAATTTTAATGTTTTAGCAATACTTTTTCAACAATAATCATCTTGAAAACAGGAATTTGAAATGATCACTAGGGCTCTAGTCCTTTAGTTGTTTACCTTAGTCAACCAAAATATGTATTAATCAACTATTTATTTTATTTTGATTATAAGGATTTATATGCACAACAGCAGAAAGGAGATGTTAGAGAATTAGCTGAAGATTTGGGAGTGAATCCTGTGTTTAATCGGCCGTTTCCCATATAAATACACTTGTTCCTTGTATTTATCTGTTTTAATAGTTGTCTTTGTATGAATTGCTGTGAGTGCAGTTTGGATCAGATACACAGAGATACATAAGAGTTTTGAGAGCCTTTGCCACACCCCCTTTTTAGTCGAATAATCGGTCGACAGGACATGTCTTTAGTCGACTAAGAATTTCTTTAGTGGACTGCAGGCCGAATTATCATTCAGATAAAGAAAATGAAATAAGATCTTTTTGGACATGTAGCTGCGCTAATCTGAGCCGAAGCGTGTGGGAAATAGGTTGTGTGTGAATGAAAGGGTCAGTGATAGTCCAGGGAACAATAAGCACCAGATGGCCAGTCTCTCCACCTGCCTCCAGCGCCTTTGTCTGCTACCAAATGCAGCGGTTCTGACTTGTGCCTTTTAAGTCCACACAGTTTCATTAAGAAGAATAAAACTACTCTGAATAACCATGGTGTATGTTGGGGTGTTGCTTGTTTGTTGACCAGTGATAGATCTTAATCAATAATCAGAAAGTGAAATTTGGCTTAGTGACAACCCCTGAGACTTCTGGTGGCTCTCATTACTTACTGCTTAGAAGCAATTAGGGATGATATTTGATATAATATGGAATCATTAGATAGGGGTGTCACGATTCAGTACTCATGTTCCCTCGATATGCACGTGTTCTGTTTTTAGCTTTATATGTCATTAATCAAATGTGCTCGTAATTTACATGTGAATCTTTTTTCAGACACTATCTCAATTCATTGATTCATTGATTCAAGTTTGAATCAGAACACGGTCCGTCGCTGCTGCCGCTGGAGACGAGGGACAGCAGTGTGGACACACAGTGGAAATTGAACCAAATGAACAGAAAAACTTCACATATAGAATACTTTACAGTATATGTGCTATAATTTGTTGAAATATAATGTTTAATGTTAATATCAGCGTTTATATTTTGCTCATTAGCAGAAAAAATAACATGAATGATTTTTTTTTTTCTTTCTGCAACCCAAAACGTACCAAAATCAAATCCATATTGTGACCCATGTATCGAGATCTGTATCAGATCATGAGAAAACCGTGTCGTTTGTGTTAGTGTTGTTTGTCTGTTGAAGAATATTGAAAAATAACTACTTCAATGTTAAATTAAATCACTAATCGGGAAGTGAATTGCGGCATTATGACAACCCCTAATATGCATACTTCTGGTAGTACTCCTAACTCGCTGTAGTGGTAGTACTTGTTAATGTGGTAATAGTAGTAGTAGTGGGGGAAGTGGTTGTTGTATTATGGCTATGCGCTGGTTGTTTAATGCACTTATACCACAGCTCCAAACTGAAATGTCTCACCGGTGAATGTGAAACGCCTGTAACTGTCTGTAAATGTCTCAAATATTAGTTATTTCTGAGTTTTAAATGAAGCGAGTCCCTACATTCTACTCATGTCATGGCGATGGCAGCAGGGCAGTGATGGAGAATGTGATTTACCTGTTGCAGGACGACTTGTGCATTATGCCGTATTAACGCACGGCAGTAAGCTATTGAAATTCTCACTGGTCGTGGTATAAAGCTTTTATATAGGCCTACTATCATCATCACATCCACATGAAAAATACTTTATGGACAACAATGTCGACTTAATTTGCAGGTGCATTTTAAAAGTGACAATGAATGCTTGAATTCCTGTACAAATGAAACATAACTTCAGAGACCTTGCACTATTTTATATTTCCAAAAACACTTGAGTTTTTGAGATATGTTCTTCAAATGATTTTCCCATGTACATTCTAAAATAACTCAGTAGTTTCAGGTTTTTTATTTTTAGGTTTTTTATTTTAGTTTTCAAATCACGCAGTTCAAATGGCTTCCTTTTCACACACTGGAGCCGACCACATATGTCTGACTTACCTGGGCTCATATTTGGAGAGGCCCCACCCAGAGCAGAGTCCAACTGTGACTGACATGTGAATGCTGGTCCAACATGTTAAAATATGAGAGTGGGGCAGGGGGGAGGCAGAGGTACAGTGAGGGCTGTTACATTTAAGCATTAGACTATAGAGGTAAAAGTTCAAAATGCTACTAATACCTTTAGGGTCCCTATATAGGGTGGTGCATACAACAAGTACTGATAAGAAATGTAACAATATTGGCGACGGCAATACTGGCACTACTACTGCTGAATAAATTAAACTGATTTAAGTTATTCTGATTTAAGTTTTTGTTCGTTTGTTTGTTTGTTTCTTTCTTTTTAACAGCTATAGTGGCTTTATAGCATATGCATTAACTACCTGCAGTTTTCTCCAGTACCAAAAGTACTTGTCCTCTGTGCTAACTATTTTGACACTACTGTTACTACTACTGCTACTACAACAACTACTACTACTATTATTTCTACTACTACTACTACTACTACTACTACTACTGTTACCACAACTACCACAACTACTCTTATTATTACATCATAGGAGTTCATAGGAGACCACACACTGAAACTCTTTAGTGAAACTGGTTGTGACATTGAAAGCAGCTCTTTATAATGGTCTTCTGTATTCAAACTTGCACAAAGAAAAAGCTCCTCCAGGGATCAGGACGACCGCACCTGACTCATGTATTATTCTCATAAAAACAAGCATCAGCTCCTGTGTCCACTCTGTCACATGTGGTGTGCTACAGTTTGTCTTTGGGTTCGCTTTGTAATAAGGATGACAATAATCTAATTTTAGTGTTAAATGAATATTTGTCAAATAGCAGTAGCATAAAACATATTTATTGTCAGAGCTTACAGTCTGGTTATTTGAGCCAGTGTGTACAACCCTTGTCACGTGCTGCAGACTCTAACGTCAACACTAACCCTGCCCTTTGGCGTATTTCAGGCACCATCCGGCCAGTGAGGAGGAGCTTCTATGACCCCTCCTCGGCCCCGGGGCAGGGCTGGCAGTGGGAGTGGGAGAATGACGCAGGATCGTGGACGCCGTACGACATGGAGGTGGCCATTGCCATAGAAACGGCCCACAGCCGCCAGCAGCCCTGCCTCGACCTCACGCCCCTCGGCTTCTGCTACCTCATCGACTACCAGAACATGACACAGGTGAGGGCCACTAGGGCACAGTGTGAACAATAGGAGCAGGGCTATAAAATACAAGTTTATACCTAATGTTTAATGTACTCAACAACCATGCACGACATAGTCAAATGAGATTAATTTGGTCTTCTGAAAATTTATTTTAATCGATTTTTTTTCTGACCAAGGTTTAGTATGTTTTCATACATGACAGCTTTGGCTGCTCACTAGCGGTATTTCTCTGAGTGGTCACATTGCTGTATCAGCTGATTTAAACAGGTTTTGGCGCTGTCTTCCTACCGGTGGAGGCAGGATGACAGCGGCATCTGCAGGCCCCCTCATCCCGGTTTAAAGTCCCATGGGCACGTTTCTGTATTTCTATTGCCTCCTTAATCCAACGACGATGTTTGTTGTCCTCTGTCCCAGTGATGTTTGCCCCATCCAAGTCCATAATGTGCTTCGCTTTTTTACAATGGTCAGAAATGGCCGATTTCAGTTGCTCCTGTTCTGCTTTGTGTTTTGTTTCTTGTGTGCACACCTTCGTTTTCTTTTCACATTCAAAAAAGAATCTATCTCTATCTATCTCTCTCTTTCTCTCTTTCTCTCT
>JACM01036379.1:0-18722 GCA_000787095.1 Periophthalmodon schlosseri
TACTGTACATACTGCAGTACTGTAGTATTATACATACAGTAGTACTTCAGTACTGTAGTACTGCACTACTGTAGTACTGTACATATTGTTGTACAGTAGTATTGTACATACTGTAGTACTGTACATATTGTAATACTGTACATACTGTAGTATTGTAGTATTGTACATACTGTAGTACTGTACATACTGTAGTACTATAGTACTGCAGGACTGCAGTACTTTAAATACTGATACATTTACACTGATATAAACACTTGAATCCTTCACAGTCTGATCTGTCTTTATCACGACAAACCTCGTGACGAAAAATAAAACCAGAGATTCCAGCAATGAGTTCAGTCAGAAACAGGGGTCACAGAGAAGTCACACAGGGTTCACACCAGAGGCGTGAGGGCAGTGTGTAAGTGAGTTTATACAATTGAAACCAGAAGTTTCCATACACTATATGAAAAGATACATGCACTTTTTTTTTTTCTCACTGTCTGACACGAAATCAGATTAAACTTTTTCTTTTAGGTCAATTAGGATTACCAAAATTATTTCTATTTGCTAAATGCCAGAATAATGAGAGAAGGATTTTTTAGACATTTTTTTTTATTACTTTCTTCAAAGTCAGAAGTTTACATACAGTAAGATTACTATGACTTTAAACAATTTGGGAAAACCCAGATGATGATAGGTTTATTGACAACATTGTGTAACATCATGGGAAAGTCAAAAGAAATCAGCCAAGATATCAGGAAGAGAATTGTGGACTTGCACAAGTTTGGTTCATCCTTGTGTAACCCAGGTCTAAAATACACTAACCTGCGGTCAAATAAATAACATTCCTATTTTTTACGTGTCAGTGAAAGCACCACATAATTACGTTTCATTCATGTGATCGCCTCGACCAATCGTGTGCTTAGTAGCGCTCCATACAATGTAGCTGTGCGCCTTTCCCGGCAGAACTGGGAGGAAAGCCCAACAGGACAGCTGCACAGGTATCGTGTCTCAAACACAATTCGCTATTTTTGCTATTAAATAATGCCATCCGTGTCCTAAAACTTCGCTACGTAAACTTGTAGGAACCCTTACCACTGCCACTGACGCCGGGTATAGACCGCAGTGATCGATATAAATGGGGGATTTGGTGAGTCTGTGTTTGTTTGTTTGTTTGCAATGGAGCATTAGCATCTCCATACTCTGTCTTGCACACCGTTTCACCTGTCAATATATCGCGGTTCATGGTTATGCTAATGTCGCCTATTTATGAGCTCATTTTGAGCCAATTGTAAACTGCCTATTTATTGTATTTATGCAAACGGTATTTATACTTGGAGCGTGTTATGTGTACACTGACTGCTAATAAGTACATCAGCTAAACTAAGCTAGCTAATGCTAAGTTATAGCTACTGCATTTTGCTAAAAGTTGGTCCTGTCTGTTCTAACACAGCCCAGGTGTGCTCGGTTTGGGTACCATATTCGACGGCAAGCTAGGAGCCCAACAAAGAACCAGAACATCACACATTCAACTCGACATCCTTCTACGGTCTGGTGGGAGGCTGTTGCAGCCTGTCACTCCCAAACCTGAATCATACTCACACAACCATAGCCTTAAGGACTCTATTAATACATGGACAATCCGGGTTCATCTACGGACATTTAAGCTCATATCACCGTGGCGAATCATTTTCATTTCATTTGTGTCCTCCTGTTTTGTGGAGTTGTTAAACCGGGGCAGTTGTTGCATTGCATTGTGTTTTGTTGTGAAATGAGCTCTGTGAATATTTCTGGAAGTGCACTTAATTTGCCTTAACCTAAAGGTTAAATATTAAGCCAAAATTCTTTCAAGCTTGACATTTATTTATTCTGCAGATCTGTAAATATTAGGTATTTGTATGTCTTTTAACTTTTTTTTCATTCAATATATGGCACCAGCCACTTAAACTTAAATCTCTGTGTCCGCCTGTACACTGCTCTCCCACCTCCCAGAGAGCTGTTACCTAATTCTTCTGGTCTAGCCCAACTCAACACCAAAATCTAAATATCAATTCACTCTTTTTCTTAGTGGCATGTACCACATGTGTGCTATACTTGGGTGCAATTTCCAGATGCCTGAAGGTGCCACGTTCATCTGTTCAAACAATTATACACAAGGATAAACACCATGGAAATGTCCAGCCATCACACTGCTCATGAAGGAGACGGGTTCTGTGTTTCAGAGATGACCGTGCTTTGGTCCGAAATGTGCATATCAACCCAAGAACAAAAGTAAAAGACCTTGTGAAGATGCTGGCTGAAGCTGGTCAGAGTGTGTCATTATCCACAGTGAAACGAGTAGTGTACCGACATGGTCTGAAAGGCCACTCTGCAGGAAGAAGCCATTACTCCAAAAGAAACATAAAAAGCCAGATAACAGTTTGCAAATGCACACAGGGACAAAGACCTTCATTTTTAGAGACATGTCCTGTGGTCTGACCAAACTAAAATTGGTCATATTTGGCCATAATGAGCATCGTTATGTTTGGAGGAAAAAGGGGGAAGCTTGCAAGCCTGAGAACACCATCCTAAGTGTGAAATGCGGGTTGGCAGCATAATGTTGTGGGGTTGTTTTACTGCAGGAGGGACTGGTGCACTTCACAAAATAGATAGCATCATGAGAAAAGAACATTATGTGGAAATACTGAAGCAACATCTTAAGACATCAGCCAGGAAGTTAAAGCTTGGGTGCAAATGGGTCTTCCAAATGGACAATGACCCAGAGCAACTGCCAAACTGGTTACAAAGTGGCTTAAGGATAACAAAGTCAATGTTTTGTAGTGGCCATCACAAAGCCCTGATCTCAATCATATTGAAAATTTATGGGCAGACCTGAAAAGGCATGTGCGAGCAAGGAGGCCTGCAAACTTGGCTCAGTTACACCAGTTCTTTCTGAAGGAATGGGCCAAAATTCCTGCCAGCTATTGTGAGAAACCTGTGGAAGGATATCCAAAACATTTGACCCATGTCATACTGTTTAAAAGCAATGGTACTAAATACTAATGAAATGTATGTAAACTTCTGACTTTGAAGAAAGTAATGAAAAATTGTCTAAAAAATCCTTCTCATTATTCTGGCATAGTAGCACATAGAAATCATTTTGTTAATCCTAATAGACATAAAACAGGAAAAGTTTAGTTTGATTTCATGTCAGACAGTGAGGAAAAAAAAGCATATGTGTCTTTTTATATAGTGTATATAAACTTCTGGTTTCAACTGTATATAAAACCCTAACCCTATACAGACAGATATAGAGTAGAGACTGGTCGGGCTGAGATCAGTGGTTCTTAACTGTTTCACTGGGTTAAGGCTAAGCCAGATCTAAACCAGGACTAAACCAGGACTAAACCAGGACTAAACCAGGACTAAACCCGGACTAAACCCGGACCACAGGAAAAAATGAATAATCACCGGAGGGAGCCAAATGTATGGGTAGATACAGGTGTAGATGTTACAGAGGGTCTGGTCATTAGCGGTGTATTAACAAATATGAATGTGTCAGTATTTCTCTGAAGTATCCCGATAATGATATTCTGTCAATCCAACAAAAACATGCTCAAACACGTTTTTAATTAAACCACTGGGATGAATGCTTGGCTATAAGAGCATCCATGGGCCATGAGAAACAATACCCACCATGGAAGCAACGGTTAGAAGCTAAAATCAAGGCAGCGTGAAGAAGAGCCAAGTACAGCCAGATGCCCTACCTGAAGCACTGGAAACTGCCAAACAAAGGCTCCAAGTCTTGGCCAGCTGCCTAAACAGGTACACGTGATATAACGAAGCCAGACGAAGAAACCGTCTGTGTAGCAAAATGTTTTTTTCTTAATTGGAGAACATTCTCCAAACAGTGATAAACCCTAACACTTATTATGATGTACTATGGTTCCACTTTGTACCTGTAGGGGTCATAATGAGTGGGACATACCCTGTTGTACTTCTGTCCCTCTGTTATTTATTTATGTATTTATTTGATTGGGACAATGCATGCTAATGAACAGACATGATACAACAAGAATATAAACACACCGGATTATAGCCAAAGGCTAATTTCCATCCGTTGTCCCAAGGGCTGGGGTCACAAAAGGGCCAAAATAAAAATTGCACACTACACTCATTGCACAGTTCCCCATAATTGCACAGTCCCCACTCATTGCACATTACACTCATTGCACAGTTTCCATTATTGCACCATCCAAAATATTGTACAATACTCATTGCACCATTAAAGACAATTACATTTTATACCCACCCCGTTCATATTTTGCCCATACATGCAAATATGTCTCTATAGAAAAGTTAAAATCACATTGCCACTATAGATGATGCATGTTTGGTTTGACAATAACCAGTTTTTCATTTGAGCTTTAAAAGAACTGTACATGGGACATTCTCTCAGGGTTACCGGGTTCCCGCCTTGGACAGATAATACATTCTGACCAAAGGTGGTCTGTCTGTGGGGAACCAGCAGGTCACCTCTGGTGGTGGCTCGTGTGGTGGGTCTGTGGGGGATCAGCAGGTCACCTCTGGTGGTGGCTCATGTGGCCCTTGTTAAATTGTCTTTTTATTTAATGTACTCCTTTAACGTGGTGGTGCGTGGGAGTGTGCTTTTAAGGTTGGCTATGTTGTTAACGTCCAATAGTCTATGATTTTTCAGAACGTGACAGAAGTGGTGGGACATGGGTTTTTTATCAAGTATTTTTAGTCCTTTATATGTAGAGGTTTATAGAGGTTTTCAATGGTTTTGAAGTGTTGTGGGGCCAAGAGACCAAGTAGTTAAACAGTAGTCTATGTGAGAGTTAATCATAGAGTAGAAATAAGTTTTAGGAGCACTCATGTTTAAGTTATTCCGGATGTGACAAAAATTCTAATTATTGAATTGAATTACCTGGCACACTTTTTTATGTGACTTTTGAAGGACAATATTGGGTCTAGGATAACTCCAAGATATTTAAATTCTGGGATCAAGTTCCACTCCGTTAAGAAAGAAGAAAAGAATCCGTTAAGAAAGAAATTCGATTGCTTTAGTTTTGAGAAGTACATACAGACCATTTTCGCGGTGTTTAACAAGAGGTACTAGTCCTTGAGGCAGTTATGCACAGACGATGCGACGCAGCTGTGAGGTCGTTAGCAGCTTGCAGAATGTTTTTGGCTTGACTGTAGATGATTGCATCATCCGCATACATCTTTGAGAATACATTTGGACAAGCATTTGGTAGGTTATTGATAAAGAGGGAGAATAACACGAGATTTTACACCATCAACTACCACATGCTGTTTCCTGCGGGACAGATATGATGTAAACCATTGAAGAGCTTGACTGGAGATGTTAAACTGAGTCAACCTGGACAACAAGATCTGATGGTTTATGGAGTTGAAGGCTTTCTTCAAGTCTAAGAAGACAGCCACAACACAGGGACTCCTATCAAACAAGCTCTTTATGTTTTCTGTTAACACACACAGGGCAGTGTCTATGGAGTGATGGATACGAAAGCCAAACTGCTAAATTTTAGATATAACAGGAAGTATGCTTACTGGCCGATAATTAGCCATATCTGTTTTAGCACCTGATTTAAAAACTGGTGTTACTGCAGCTACTTTCCAATCAGTTGGGACAACCGATGATTGGTCGTACAAGAGGATCCTTAAATTCTTTCAAAAAATTTGTATTTAGACCAATTGCATCAAGTGCTTTTGAGTTTTTTACTTTGGCAACTTCATGGTCTGAAATATCAGTGATCCTGAACATAGTCTGATCAGGGTCACTGGTATTATCAGTGCAAGCAGGTGGAGTGAAGTGTTTATAGAGGTTATGAAAAAATTGTTTAAATGAGTAGCTAAGGAAATAGGTTCTTTAATAATGGAGTTATTTATGTGTAGCTCAATTTTCTTGTTATTTTTGTTTGATTGACGGCCAAGCAGCTTGTTTAGGTGTTGCCAAATAATTTTACCATTGCTTTTTGCATTTTCTATTACATTTATAAAGGAGTTAGCTTTGGCCTGTCTTAGACTTGCAGTTACTTTATTTTGCATATGATTAAATCTCTGTCTGTCTATGATTAGACCTGTTTTCAGAAACTGTTTCAGCAACTGGTCTCTAGTTTTCATCAGATTCCTACATTGTTTGTTCAGCCATGGTAAATTACATTTTCTCTTTAATTTACACTTCCCTGTAGTGGAGAAGGTTAATATAACATCTTTAACACTTGGCGTTGAGGACTTCTATGCCTTGCATTGAGACGTTGAGTTGACGGCTACAAAATTGAGGATCATCTCTGGACAGGATTAATTCCCAGTCTACTGATGGTAAGGCTTCGGCTACATTTTGTCGTTGATTCCTGGGTATATTCATTTAGAGATCTGTTATTAGATGGACTAATAAAATCATTAGTGATCCTTGACCTGGTGAGTTTCCTAGAAAAATAATAATAAACTTTGGTCTGAAATACCAGTCAGAAGGTTATACAACTTGATTATCCGTTCAGGCTTGTTACTAAAGAGCAAATCTATTTTGTTTTTTGAATGTCTTGTGATTCTTGTTGGTTGCTCAATGAGTTGAGAAAAATTTAGAGTGTCCATAGTATGCTTAAGTGTATTTTCTGTCCTTCTTACAGTCCCAATTCACATTAAAATCACCAATCACAATTATTTTTTTGAACTTGTTTTGTATAGTGTGGTGCTTATTAGTGCCTGAAATTGTTCACAGAAGTAAAATTTTGCTGAGGGAGGACGATACAGACAAATCAGAGTCAAAATCATCTCTGGAGAGAGAGAGATTCTTACTGAGACGTTCTCTATTTCAACCTTGTTTGGTAACAAGGTTGAGAGCATTCTAAGTTGAGAGCATTCTGAGTGATTTTTTTACATAAAGCAACACGCCCCCTCCTTTCCCCCTGACTCTATCCCTTCTAAACATCTTGTAGTTTATGAAAACAACGCCAGAATCAGGAGATGAGCTTGTGAGCCAGGTTAGAACAGAGCAGCCTGCGTGCCGGGACACCAAGTCTCAGTGTCAAAGAATCCTGTCTCCTGTGACAAATATCTGTGCAGAGTACGGACTGGAGACCCCAAGGTCAAGGTCAAACACCTCCAAAGGTCATGGAGAATGAGCCAAGATCCTGTGGCACTTCAGATACAGACTGACAGAATGGAGATGGACCAACCAAACACTGTGGTGGTGGATAAACAACAGAGCAAAGCCGTGGACATTGCAGAACCAAGTGATGGGAACATCAGGAAAAAGGAACATGAGAAACTATAGAAATACCAGGGGCTCAAAGAAGAGCTGGAGAAGGCCTGGAAGGTGAAGGCATCAGTGGCGCCCGTGGTCATCGGAGCACTCGGGGCAGTGACCCCCTAACTGGAGGAGTGGCTACAGCAGATCCCAAAAACGTCAGACATCTCAGTCCAGAAAAATGCAGTACAAGGAACAGCAAAGATACTGTAGACCCCTCAAGCTCCCAGAGGACCCGAGCTTGGAAAAAGGAAATGTATATATATACAAACACACACAGTGAAAATGATGTAGTCCACTTTCAGACCTGGTTTATACCTGGTTTAGCCCTAGATTATAGTCCTGTTATAGACCTGGTTTAGATCTGGTGGTACTCTGTTCTATACTGTATTAGATTCTGAGTGGGACTCAGCAGCACGATCCCCCTGCCAGTGCACGATAACACGAAGGGGACTGCAGAGGGCCCCCTAGAGATCAGCACCGAGTATGGACCAAGCATCAAAATCCACCACAGCGGGGGGTCACGTGATGCACACTACAGGTTTAGACGTACTTTTTTCGCCTGCTCACTGGGCTGTGTAAACGATTTTTGAGACAACTAATTTGCCGTGTAATTTGCCATAGTAGAAGTTAATAACGGCAACATGTCCCTGAACAACTTTTTTGCCATCCTCCCTCAAATAAAAAGAAGGGAGCGAAAATGGGAGGATGCAAGGCCAAGATAACACTGAGACAGGCACTGAGAATGATGCCGATAGGGAAGCTGGACAGGTGGCTACTGGGTGCGAGGTGGAAAATGTCGAGTCTTTAAGAAAAGATGTGATAGTGGAATGAGTGACCAAGAACATTGAAGAAATGTTTGACAAAAAACTCGCTACTATACTCAAGCCAATTAATGAAGTTTCTGGTAAATTTGACGCAGTGACTAAAAGGTTGAATGATGTGGAAAAGCGTGTGTCAGACTTGGAGTACGCATCTGTGGCCACTGCACCGAGGCTGGATGCCCTGGAGAAATCTCTTAAACGAGCGCTGGAATGACTTGATAGCTATGAGAATCAAAGTTGTCATCAAAATATAAGGATTACTGGACTCAAAGAAGAAACTGAGGGCAGGGACCCAGTGACTTTTTTCGAGCAGTGGATTCCTGAAGTTTTGGAAATGCAAGAGAAACGGATCAAGATCGAGAGAGCCCACTGCACAGGACTGCCAACTGGACGAGGCAAAGACGGGCCAAGAGCTGTTCTTGTGAGGCTACACAACTTCACTGATAAGGGAAGGATCCTTTACGCTGCGATGAGGAAGGGAAGAGTGGAAGCAGGTGAGAGGCAAATCTTTTATCAGGATTTCTCTGCTGAAGTGGTTAAAAAAAGACAAGAATTGGCAACTGCACGATTACGGCTGCGGGAAGTGGGCGCCAAATACGCGTTTCTATGTCCAGCAGTGATCAAGATCTTCCATCAAAACGGGAACACTACCTTTCTCTCCAACATGGAAGAGCTCAACAGCTTCATAAAGATACTCCCCAAGTGACTTATGTTTCGCCATCCATATGAAAACATTGCTGTACATAAGCTAACAGTGTTAACATTTTTTGAAATAGTGTGGTAATTTCAACTGGTTATATTGTTCTGTTATTTTTATGTCACTAATGTTTATTTTGGCACTTTCACGGCATACTAAAATGTGGCCCAGAGAGCAGTGCGTGTGCCACTATTGGTCCTTTATTTCGGATTCAGGTTTGTTACCCCCACTATACTCTAGTCTAGATATAGGGTATGACGAGATTATATTTTTGTTTTTTGTATTTAATTTTGCCGGCCATGTTTCCTTGTACACAAGCCTACAAGGGTTAAATCCAAGCTGTGTGTTCTGTTTTTGCTTGGATCATCTTTACATGTATTAGATTCAGTTTTGTTATTCCAGATGCAGCAAACAAAATGTTAAGGAATATTTGGATACATACTTGGAATATGAAAGGTTCAAATAATCCAGTGAAAAGGAAAGCTATCTTAAACTACAAATAGCCTTATTGCAAGAGACTCATCTCACTGATGAGGAACAAAAATTTAAATTTAAAGGGAGTGGGTAGGTCTAGTCTATTTCTCATCCTATTCAACAAATAAAAGGGGGTGATAATATTAATAAATAAAAAGTTGCCATTTACAGTTACAGACACATTTAAGGATACAGAGGGTAGGATCATTTTAATCAAAGGTATTTTATATGGATAAGCTATCTTACTGGGTAACATCTATAGCCCTAATGACGAGGACTTCTATGCCTTGCTTCTCAACCAACTTGCAGAGATGGACTCTTCAAATATATTGCTAGGAGGTGACTTTAACAGCTCTTTATGACCCGTAATGGACAGCTGTCCCCCACTAAACACTCAATCAAAACAAGCAAGGGCAGTAAGGAATACTCTAGACGAATTTGAGTTAATGCATGTTTGGAGGCATTTTAATCCTACATCGAAAAGCTTTCAATTTAATTCACTGCCTCATTCGTCAATGACACACATTGACTACATATTTTTGTCAAGAGACTTGACACACTTGGTTGAAGAGTCAGATATATACGTATTACTGGACTTTCAGATCATGCTCCTGTAAGTCTAGTGATGCAACCACCAAGGCAGCTAAAACGTACAATCTCCTGGAGGATGAACAGTTAACTTTTTTTTAGATGATGTCTTTATTAAGCTTATGGAAGAGCAGACTGACCTCTATCTAAGTGTTAATGATAATGATGATTCTGACCCAAGGGTTGTATGGGATGCCTACAAAGCTTATATAGCCTATATAGCCTATATATGCGGGGTATAATAATATCATATTCAAGTCATAAGAAGAAGGAACGATTAATAGAACAAACTAAACTTAAAAATAAAATTAAAAGAATGGAGGAGGAATACTTTGCATCTAAGTCAAATGACATCTTAGCAGAACTTAAGACACATAGAGCAATGCTAAGTGATATGATGACAGAAAAGCTGAAAGAGATATTTTATATGCAAAACAAAGATTTTTTAAATTTGGGAACAAACCAAATAAACTATTGGCAAGGCTGGCAAGAGGTTCCCCTAGCAACATTTTCATATCTGCAATATGTGATGACAGTGGTGTTCGACATATGGAAAATAAACACATCAATGACTGTTTTAAACAGACTCCATACCATTACCATCGCCCATTGACTCAATGTTGACAATGACATGTTAGCAAGAACAAATATGCATATTCCATGCCTATGGCATGGGTTGCTAGGATACTGGAGTCAGGGCAGGGGGCGACTTCAGACAAAGCTAAAAATTTCGTCAAAACAGCCTGCAACGATCCATGCATTCATCGTTGCAGGCAATAGGCCCTATGCCCTGTAGGGGCTTGGGCCTAATAATAAAAATAATAATATTTTTAGCAAAAACAATATATCCGTTAACATTAGAATGACATATTATATGTTTTTTGAAAGCTCTCGATCTTCCCCACATCACCGTGGGGTCAATGGCCATGATGTCAGGGTCGCCCATTGACCTCCCATTGATTTCCATTCATTTTAGCAGTAATAAATATGGCCCATGCCTGCGGCATGGGTGCTTGGATAGGCCTCGATGCCAGGAGTGTGTTTGGGGGACATGAGCGCTTCGCGCTACCTTTGTCAACATTGAGTCATTGGGCTTCGCCTCGGTCGGCCGAGTGAGAAGTGCGGCCTGCGAGGGCAGTTCGATGCCACTTGCGGCTTTAATGTTGTTCAAGTAAGTGTTTATGTGTTGTTTTTAATGTAACTGCTTTTG
This sequence comes from Periophthalmodon schlosseri, assembly GCA_000787095.1. Classification (NCBI taxonomy): domain Eukaryota; kingdom Metazoa; phylum Chordata; class Actinopteri; order Gobiiformes; family Gobiidae; genus Periophthalmodon; species Periophthalmodon schlosseri. The sequence goes on from JACM01036379.1 coordinate 11,049, forward strand.
TATGTGACACAGGGCTGCTATGCTAACAAGTTTATGTGAGGTTCTATTCATCAGTTACTGGACTGTATAACGGCTTCCCTGAACAAACCTTGAAACCGTGGTGAGAGCCAGAGTGCGTCCTGGGTTCGTTGCTTTGTGACGCGCTGAGAGATTATTGCAAACGAATATGCTGAGATCCAACATGCGTTTTGTGGTTATTTATTTGACGAACGCACAGACCTATCACCAGCGCAGCAGAGAGAATGGACATGGATGGATACAACAGACTATGGTAAGATGGGTGAATGGAGGTGAAACTGGTGGTCAACAAAAATTACGGCTATCCGGCCCTGACTCTCAACACCTGTGCCCGAGGTGAGTGCCGCCTTTACACACATACATGCACGCGCACCTGCCCATATGAGCCCCGCCCCCTTGGCTCTTGACCAATCAGACACACACATGCAGCAAACACACAGTGCACCTTTTTCTGTCTCCTACAGACTGTTTTGGAGACTGGCTCTAGGAGCTGAGACTGCTGTTGTGTTGCTGTTGTTTTGGCGTGGGTTATGGCCTACAGTAGCTTGTGTTCAGAAAATAAACAACCAGAAGTAATGTGGCGTGTTTCCTTACACCAGAACACCGCAGTATGCTAAAATATTGTGGAGGCTGTATGCTGATGTATTTTTTTCCTTCCATAGAATCTAGAAACAAGCTGAATAATGCATCAATCTGTAATAAATAAATAAATATATACAAAATAAATCAAAGTCTAGTAATCCAAAGGCATTCACATTTGCGATGTAAAGTGGGGCCTGTATGGGTTATACCTGGGTTGATGAGGCCCACATAAGCCCCACTTAGATCACATGTTGGCCCTATGTGGGCCAACCCATAAAGGGCCTGCATGGAACCCATGGACAAACCCACTTGGGGCCTATTTAAGAAGCCTCCATAAGCCCATATATTATACCCACATGGGCCCCAAAATGTAATGTTGGCTGGGCACTGTCTTCACGTTTCAAGCCCAAACTGATCGCAGCCATACGTTGTATTTGTAGATAGTTCGATAGGCCTCCTTGCATAGTATCTCACAATCGGATTGTCAGTCAGCCAGCAGTCCCACATGAAAGCTATAATTGGCTGAGACATGACTGCTACTTGGACACTACACGCAAAACCAGCACCTGAGGAAAGGCTTTCCCATTTACTCTCAGCTCTAGCCTCCTCCTGTTCCTCTCCTCTGCTCCTCTCTCCTCGCTGTGTCTCCGCTTTGGCCGGGACTTCCTCCCTTATTTTCTGCACAATTGAGGAGAAGAATCAAGAGGAGAATGAGGCGAGGAAAAAGAAATGAGACGTGGCCTGTCTCTCTATTGTCGCTATAAAACCTATACAGACTATTGATTTGATGGTCAAAAACAAAAACAAGATGAATGGAGATGAAACAAGATGAAAAACAAACTCATTGACTTATTTTAAGGAAATTAGGTGAACAGCGCAAGAAAGATCCATCCTAACCCACTCACAGTTGAGCTGTCATCAGTGGCATTCTCTGTATTTAACAAGGGGGGCAGATAGTGGAAAGAGGCACAGGAAAATGTTTGCGAGTGGACAAAACCTGTTGTGCACCCTCCTAACCGGAAAAGGCAGCAATGTGCCTCGAGATTGCCTGTCGGAAATCACATGAAGAAGGTGAAGACCTGGATGTAGTGGTTTCTGTTTCCGCAGTGCTGTAGTTTTCGTATTACGATAATCCCACACCAAGATCGCCTCTAAAGTGTCTACAAGCACCAGGTATGCATTTACACATCTGAACCGGAGCGGCTTTTGTCCCAGTTTTTGGCCCGAGCTCACCCGAAAGCCTGCAGCTCTGCGGGGGCCCACAGTTGGGTTGTATACGTTATTTTCAGTCGCACGTGTGTTTGCCCGTTGTTCACATGAGACTTTATGAATATTCCGCCTGCATACTGGACTTGTCCAATTACGTTTTCTGATAAGACTTCGTTCTCGGCCTTGATAATGAGTGATTTCTGAAGAGTGCAGACAGTATCCTTGCTTGCTCCTGCTGCTTCCTTCTTTACTTTGCTTTTTAATCATTTTACCTCTTCCAGTACTGGATAATCTGTCTAGTTATGATTTTATTTTAAGTTAACTAAGACTTTTAAACCATTTTCACATTTTTAACAAGTTATCTAACGAGTCAGTACCTTTTTAATCAAACCACAGGCGAGTTTCAGCGTTTTTTTTAAAGGAAACAAGCAGATTGAGATTAGTGATGTGACGTTCATGAACGAGTCGGCTCTTTTGAACGGTTCCTTAACGGAACGGCTGGAACCGGATCTAATTTTTTAAAAGAACCGAATCTTTTTCTTTCTAATTTGTATGCATTTTTATACAGATTAACCCTGAACCATCACACGAATCAGCACAGGAGCAGAGGAGGAAACACGAGTGAGAGCTTTGTGAACAAAAAAAACGTATTTGATCATAATAACAGTTCGATTTTTAAAATTATTATTATTGCAATGCAGTGATTTATTTAGATTATTCACAATTTCAAAGAGTAAACACTCTCCCACTCTCAGTTTGACCCATTTCAAACACATGCCTTGGTCTTCTCTCTCAGTAATTATTTTGTAGTTAAAATGAGTTCTCACATTGGCTTCTGTCACATTGTAAAAGAGCCAGCCTTTTGAATGGCTTTTTGAAATGAATGGATCCAAAAGATTTGGATTCCCTAAAAGAGCCGAAGTCCCATCACTAATTGAGATTTGGACATCGACAGGTGAAGAGAAGCACCCTTCATGAGGAACAGGAGCGGAGGAGGTGTGGATCCACAGCTCAGACACCGGCTGCAGCAGGTATCATGGGCTGTCATGGGTGTTTAAAGCCTCACTAAATACAGAGCTGAAGTGCTTCATGTAAGAGCTAACACCAGGACCCAAGTAGTAGTACATAATTGGTAATTTAAACTGTTAGTTTTAGTAATAATATGGTAATATGACTCCATTCCATATATCAGCAAGTGTAATGATATGCTCAACTCTTTCAGCACTTGGCATCAAGCAGCAGTCAGTATGTGGATCTATCGGAAGTGGCTCAGGAGCTGCAGAAAGTATATAGGTAAGTGCAAGAGTCAAACCAAATCTTCAATTTGTGTGAAAACTGCTTGGTTCAGGAAGGCACATTTTTCCCATCAGGAGCTAAAGATCAAAATTTGGTGGTCCAAAACTACATTCAAAACTGAAAAGAAAATATGATATAATTCTCTTTGAGAGCAGTATCCAGGGTTTAATATTTATTTACACCCACAATTCCCTTTTAGCATCTGAATGTTAATTGTCAGCTTTGTCACATTCCTCTCAGGGTTTTTGATCAACCCACAGTATTGCAGTCTGTTAGGGTTATTAATCACACTTGTTTTTGTTTTTTGACCTACACCAGTAATTCTTACTTTTCACACCAAGTACCCCTTCCTGACTTTCCAGCAACTACCACCAGGACAAGACCGAGACAACTTAAACAGCTTATATTACGCTATTTTCTGATCTCTATTATAACGTTTCCTCAGCATTCTACCTGGAGTTATGGTTTGTTTCATTCACACATGTTTAACACACAAACCCTGCAAATTTAGACTGAGTTCTTGTCTCAAACAGAAAACACTCTTGCACCTTGTGATGTTATTTGGTAATGCAGGAAGTCCTCTACTGTGTTTTTAAACTGCGTACACTGTCACTAGAATCATTTGGATAATTTCAGCCCTGGACTTGCCAATCTTTACTGAACTAAAGGTAAGCTATGTGACATCACAAGGTGGAACAGGAATTTTAAGCTTTGGATATGTAGACAGACTAATAATAAAGGGTTGCTCAAATGTGTGAATGAAACTAAACACAACTCCAGGTATGTTTTTGATGAGGTAACAGCATTATAACATGGCTTAAAGCTCACAAGAGTTAGTTTTCTGTAATACAGGACCCTTATAGAAATAGAATGTGTATCCAATAAAATATATCTGGACAAAACTGCAGAGGACCCAGTGTACCACCAGAGCATTACTTTTAAACGTGCACATATACCTCAACAAGTGGTCTTATTCAACCACACTTTAATTACTGATTGTATAATGTATTGTCCCATAGACCTAGATTTCACAGTTTTGAATTTGTTTTTTTGTTTTTTTCCAAAGACTGGACTATGGCAGAAGAAATAAGACAGCCTTCAGGATACAGGTGGAAAAAGGTAATCATATGTGCAAATGGTGTTGGTCAGTTCGTTCTAATATTAGTCTGATTATTTTACTTAAAAAAAGCCAAAGTCTTAGATCTGTAAGATATAACCTAAAACCAGTTAGAAAAGATGAGTTTGTCTGTGTAATTACACAAGATGATGTGTGTTCAGTACAAATATAAAAGCACTGTGCTCTGTATTTTGCAGTGTACCAGTCCATTACTCAGGATTCTGACCTCAATGAGCTGGAAAGCAAACACTTGGTTAAAAAAGCTAAGCACAGCCAGCGCAACATCGGGTAAAGCTGCCAGTGTACTCACAGTACTAGTAGCAGTTACTGTGGTGTGTGTGGGTGTGTGTGTGTGGGTGTGTGTGGGTGTGTGTGGGTGGGTGTGGGTGTGGGTGTGTGTGGGTAACAATGTACTGTACAAACAATCTTTGTGTCCACAGAGAGGGCTCCAACCTGTCGTCCGACAGTGATGAGGGGGATAAGATTGTTCTGGGGAATATGGTAAGGAGTTATGGCTTATTGAAGGAAATTATGATATTGTGCCTTTAATGGATTGGAATAACCAGGTAATAAAAATCTGTGACACTAAATCTTCTAAAAATATAAAATATTTGCTGAGAATACGCTGCAGTCTTAACAGAGCCTATGGTCTCTGATATTGCCCTTATTATACCAGTCGGAAACGATATATCTGAGGGTTCTGTTTTGCGCCACAGCACACCACCCATATAAACAGCTCTCTAACCAGCCTGTACAGAAAAGGTGCTGAGTCCACAGAAGGCCCGAGCAGCAACCCGGCCCCACTGAGCACCAACCAGAGCTGGTTCATCGACAGAGACCGCAGCAAAATCACACCTCTCATTGACTTGTGTGATGACGAGCCAGCTGATACAGTTCAGGTAAGCAGCCAAATCTGTTATAACCCACGTATTTAAGCTGAAGTATCTTAAAGGGACATATGACAACATAGATGAACAAAATACGTTCATCTATGTTGTCATGCCATTGTATTATTTTGTAGAATTTTAGTTTTATGAGAAACCCTTGTGATTTGTGACTAGAAGAATGTTTCTGGAAAGTCTCAGAAGAAGTCCAAAAAGAGGACAAATCCAATAACTGAATCTGAAGACTCTCGACCTGTTAACAAAAAAGGTATTCTGCTCCAGTTTAATGATTTGTCAACTGGTGGTTTTCTTACCCCTGTCTCTGTTTAGCAAAAAAAACTATTGAACTGCAGTATCCAGCTCTGACATTTGAAGATGTTGGAGGAAATGAAGAAACATTAAAGGTGAATGCCTTAACACATTTTAAATGTAGTATTATTATGTTGTTATTTCTTCTCTTTTATTGTGACGGAGCATGTTAATGGACACATACAATAAACATGCGAGATTGTTGCCAAGCACTAATTTCCATTTCATGTCCCATATTAAGACCCATAAACACATACATTTATACCAGCATATAAGACACTGTCTGATGGAACTACACTCCTCCAGATAGGAGTGTTCTTTTCTCACACATAGATCCCAAACTAATAACCTTTTCACTCAAACGTTCTCAGTTAACATTTGTTAAATTATGATTTAACTTGGCACTTGCAATAATAAGTATTAACGAGTGAACTATTAAATAAAACAAGCTGTCAGTTATAATTTACATTACATACATTTTCTGAACTTGGGTGCTATCCAAATGAGTAATATTTTCTCAATAATTAAATTTCAACAAGTGAAACTGGGAATATACAGTTTCATAAAACAGTGTTGCTTTTTATATCACAATTTGACCTTTTCAAACAAAATCTGTCATTCAATTACCATACAACAGTACAGACCTATGGAAAACTTCATATACTCTGGTGTGAGCAGAGCCCTGGTTCTGTTGTCCATATGCACTGCACAAACATAGTTCTGCTCTGTTCTGTGTTTTCTGAACTCCAGTCTCTGTTCATGCAATGTGTGCATCATTTTGTCAAATGCATTTTTATTTAGTCTCAGAACTTTAATGGCTTTTAGGAGGGGTTCAGTGATTTTTCCACAGCCATGACATAATATTAAAACACTGATGCGTATTTTTACACTGTATTCTAATCTTTTGCATACTACCTGCATGTGAATGTTTTCAACCTTACAGGATGTGTGTAAGCTGCTCCTTCACATGCGACACCCAGAGCTGTACCAGCAGTTGGGAATGGTCCCTCCCAGGGGCTTTCTGCTCCATGGGCCCCCAGGCTGTGGAAAGACTCTACTGGCTCAGGCTGTTGCAGGCGTGAGTAAACTGCAACTACTTACTTATTGGAATATGGGATAACAGTAATATCTATATAATATATATGTCTACTACCATGCATTTGTACATGTACACAAATGTTTACATGCATTGTCCCAAAATATGAACAAATTCTAATAACTTAACTGTTTCAACACATTAGGAGCTTGGGCTGCCCCTGCTAAAAGTGTCTGCTCCAGAGCTGGTGTCAGGAGTGTCAGGAGAGTCAGAACAGAAGTTGAGAGAGCTCTTTGACAATGCAGTGGTGAGTCCGTCTTCTATAATAGTTTTTAAGTATTATCTTTAATAGTATTGTTGGGTTCACACAGAGTGCCTCTCCATGCATCCTGTTCATTGATGAGATTGATGCCATCACTCCCAAAAGGGAGGTGGCCTCCAAAGACATGGAGAGGAGAATTGTGGCTCAGCTCCTCACCTGCATGGATGGTATGCTGACTTTTATAGACATCATCATATTGAGATTGAGCTGTAACTTTAAGTTATTTGTTGTTATATCTAGACCTGAACAGTTTAACAGTAACAGCCCAGATACTGGTGATTGGGGCTACTAACCGTCCTGACTCTCTGGACCCTGCATTGCGCAGAGCGGGGCGCTTCGACAGAGAGATCTGCCTTGGTATCCCGAACGAATCTGCGCGCCTCAGGTCAGATGCCCTCTTGGGTGTAGGATAGACATAGAATAAAATGTTTAGTGAGGAGTTTACAACAGTGGGACAACAAGTAGTATATATAGTATAGCTTATGATACTAATATACTTAAAATGTCTAGCATACTACCCGCAGTATATGGATCTTTTAGTTAGCATCTGTAATGTTCTGTGCTTCAGAATTCTGAAGACATTGTGTCGAAAGTTGAAGCTGTCTGAGGATATTGATTATGGGCAGCTGGCGCGGCTCACTCCAGGGTACGTGGGGGCAGACCTGATGGCACTGTGTCGAGAAGCAGCCATGTGCGCTGTCAACAGAGCGTTCCTGGACACTCACTCAAGGGAAGCCCAGACCAAAGAGGAGTCAACAGAAAACAGTCAGTCACTGGAGTGCCCCTCGGACTCCACTGTGTCGACTGATGTAGAGCCTGCACCTGCACAGGTAGATTGCCAACATTAGATTTATGGGGCACTACATAAGAAATTGAGAACTCAAAAGGCCACAGATCTTTA
>JACM01041230.1:0-10327 GCA_000787095.1 Periophthalmodon schlosseri
GTTATTGATTTGATGTGGCTGTTACAGCGTAGAAGCATGGCAATTCATAACCACAACCTCAGGAGTGGAGCTGTTATATTTCATTATGATATTTTATAATATGATATTTTATAAACACTATAATGCATTGACCTAAAAATAGGCTGATATATTGCACTTAGCCTGAAGTACTGAATTGAGTTCTTATGAAATGTGCCCACAGGTTTTTGTTGGTCTAAGCCACTCCTTTAAATGACTTTTGAATGTTGTGAAGCTGGGGTCCTCCCTCACAAACATTGGCATCTGTACACAGCCCTTGTAAGACCAAAAGCAGTTTTTCTCACAGGGACCACTCCTCTGCTCATGGCTCTGGTGACTCGTGATGCTGTGGTTCTGTATTTAATGTAATCTTTTAACAGTGGTGGGGCCAGCCCATGTAAGTTTTTATAGATAAAACAGCTATTTTTTTTTTTTTAATCTGAAATTGTATTTAATGTAAAACATCATGGCAGCTTCATCCATTAATGACCCATTTATTTGATTGAAATTGTAAATGTTGTACTTAATTCTCTGAGACTTTTTGATATGATTTTTTAAGGAAGTGTAGACCCAAATATTTCAATTCTGTCACTAGTTGTAAATCTTGATCTTCAAAAAAACACATTGGAGCGGCCGATGTCAGATCCCTTTTTAGAAAACATCATACGGACAGTTTTCTGTGTTCAAGAGAAGGCGGGAGCTGGTGAGCCCGCTGTATGTCCACATCCTTACAAACATCTGGCAGGTCGTTAATAAAGAGATCTGTGGAGAGGAAGCTTAGAGTAAGACTCACAGTAAGAATACAGGTTTTTAAAGATATTTTTGAACAATAAAGACACAACTCTTAATCTTAAAGCTTAATTGCATTAGAGCATTCAAGGCACAGCTATAAAATCTCCATGGAGACAAGCAGGTGGCATACTCTCCACTTTCCAAGTTACATAGTGTACCTTTAACAATAAAATCCCCCAAAGAAGCTCTGAAGTAAATCCTTTGTTCCTTCTTAAAATGTATGATCCAACCCACCTCAAAGCCAGAGCACTCATTGTTCTCTCTACTCATTGTTTCTTGTTTAATTATTAGGATTTCACGGTTAATTAATAATAATAATTAATTAATGTATAACAACACTTGTTTTTGTTTATATCTTGTAATGTGTGTTTGACCACTGCAAGGAACAAGAATTATAACAAGACAGAGCAGAAATTTGACATGCTTCAGATTCAGACTTAAAGTAGCACTATGGCAAGGCAAGTTTATTTATATAGTATCATTCACAGACAAAGTAGTTCAAAGTTCTTTATAGAATAAGAAAGATATTAAAATCACAATACAAAAAATCAAAACATAAATAATCACAAATAATCATCATAAAATGAACATTAAAGGAGAATAGTGCAGAATAAAAACCTTTCAGTCATATGCACAGCTAAACAGAACCATTTGGAGCCTGGATTTAAATATTGTCAAAGTAGAGGCCTGTCTCACATCTTCAGGAAGACTGTTCCGGGTTTTAGCTAAAACTGAAACGCTGATTCCCCATGTTTAGTCCTGACTCTGGGCACCAGCAGGAGGCTGTGAGTGTAAGATGGTTCATATGACACTACGTAACTTTTCTAATGGGGGTCCACTACCTGCTTGTCTCCCTGAAGATGTTATTGCTTGCCTGGAATGTTCCACAGTATGGCATTAAAGATATCTGGTTGTTTTGACCGAGCTGGCAGCCTTGACAGCAGATATTGGAGGTTTATTGTTGATCTTTACGTTATCTCCAAGGGCAGTGAAGTGTCCTCGCGATGCGTTCAGGAACATCTGATAACAAGAACAATTAAGTGTGTGGGTCGATACTGGGCCCAGCGGACACAGGGGAACAGACACTGGTACAAAACAGCAATAACCTCAGAATGACACGCCAGACATACTGGTCTATCGAGGACTACACAAGAGACACATATTCTGATAAATGGACTAACTTTCAACCATGTTATACTGTGGTTTGGGCCTTTATACCTTTATATTTTCTCTGTACCGGTACTTAAAGCCCTGCTGTGTAACTTTTTAACCCAAAAGTAGACAAAAATAAAAGCTTGTTTTGTTTTTGTTTTTAATTTTTTAATTTTTTGGATTTGCTTGCATCTCCAGAGGGCCTCCTATACTCCTCATAAAGGCTATAATATTCCACAGTATGGCATTAATGTATCTCCACTGACAATGTTTCCAAGTGAGTTTTAATTGTCTGTTTCCATGAAATGATGCAGGTGATATATGCCACATCCAGAAAGTTACTCATTGTTGCTTTAAAGAGGGAGTATTATGCAAACCATGTTATAACGTTGTTGCCTCATCAAAAACATGCCTGAAGAGGTTTTATATGTCATCCATGCATGTTTGAGTAATCTTGTGATCTCTCTCACTCATCGCTCTCATCACTTACAGTTAGCAGTACAATTCTGTCCAATGCTTCGCCCACAAGCCTACATCACCCATGCTCCCGCACGACAATTCTCCATAAATATACAAAAACATGATACAAAACAATACACTACAACTTCACAAACCTGATGCGATGTGCAATAGTTTCAGGGCAGCTATATGAAAACAGAAAAGTTACACTGCACAATATATTGCACAATAATATCAGCCAACGCAGTATACGTACCACATGATGGAGGAGGTGAGGATGGACTGCACCATCATTTGGGCTGTAGCTTGGTTTTCCTCAGCCACAAGAAGTACATCCTCTGCTGGGCCTTGAGGGAGCTGATGTTTGAGAAGAACAGGGGAGAAAGTACACTTAACAGCCCTGTGGAAATCCAGCACTTTTAAAATAACATTGTGTTGTGACATATATTCACTTAAACCGCAGTTGTCACCATTATTTTCTAAACCAGGCCTCCTCTGTTTGACTTCTCCCGTTTAGTTGACATTTGTGCTGTTTAAATAATTCTTCTCTGTTCCGTCTCCATTAAACATAGGCCTTTCATAATAGATTAAAGTGCATTATTTACTGCATATTTCACAGCACACATGGCAGCATCATGTGCTCAATCTTTTATTAGCAGGTCTCAGAATCCATGAATCTCTCTCTCTTTCTCTTGCTCCCTCTCTTTCAGTCATATGGCTCTCTCTCTACCTCTCTTTCTGTCATGTCTTTCACCCTCTCTCTCACTTCCTCTCAACCTCTCTCTTTCTGTCATCTCTCTCTTCCTCTTTCTGTCATCTCCCTCTTACTCCCTTTTTCTCTCTCTCTCATTCCCTCCGTCTCCCTCAATCTTTTTCTGTCATCTTTTGCTCCCTCTCTCTTCTCTCTCCCACCCCCTCTCTCTTTCTCTCACTATTTCTCCCCATATCTTTCTGTCATCCCCCTCTCTTTCTCTCTCTTTTTGTCCTTTTTCTCCCTCACTTTCTCATTGCTCCTCTTTTCATTCTCCGTCTCTCCTTCTCTTTCTGTCATCTCTCTCTCTCTCCCTGTCACACCTCTCCCTTTCTCTTTGTGCCATCTCTCCCCCCTCCCCCCCTCTCTGTTTCTCCCACTCTCCTGTTTTGGCTGCTCTCCCTTCAGCCTACATACACATAAGGACCACATGTTGTATAGGGGAGTGTCAAAATCAACCTAGAACAGAAATGGCTGCATATTCTCAATGCTGCAACACTAAGCCGTTTATTTTGTGCGTTTTGAATTGTTTAAACATGGGATGGTTGTGATAGTAGTTCCACAGTGAGTATCAAGTCATTTGATTGGTTTAATCCACATCTGGAATAACTGAATTGACACTAAGCTATACATAATACTATATTAGACTATACAGGCTGGAACAGTGTGGAGTCTGCATTCTAGGCTTTTTTTCATATTTGTTGATTTAAATTATGGGTTTTGTTACCTTGCACAATGCAGATCTTTATAGTGCGAAGGTGAGCTGGGATTGAACCACCAACCCTTTAGTCATGAAACAACACCGCCTGTGCCACTGGCTGATCATTATCTGATTTCTGGAGTCATCAGGCTATTGAAATGTTATGTAAACACTAACTGCGGTTACAAGCTCAGCTAAATCTGATTGATTTAAAATGACTTAAAGGACATGAAAACTGCACAGTTTGATGTGAGTAATGAGAGGGGCCATGATCAGAAAGAAATCTAATTATTTCACTGTTTACATTTCATTTTAATAATTTTTGATCTCCAAAACATTCAGATTTTGCGTGTGCATGTACCACAGCCAGTTACATCTGATGTGAGTAATCTGATTTCTGATTGTTCAAACCGGTGCATCTGTTGACAAGGAAAACTATGCAAAATAAGGACAAAACTAATGTGGCAAGGACAAAAATGAAGGAGAACATTTTGAGCTATTTTAAAATACATTGTACTGTATATTTAACAGTTACTTTAAAAATCCATTGATTATCTGACATGTCATTAGGTGTCTATGATGATCAGATTTCTCTTGTGCTGTAAACACACTGAATTTGATTGTTGGGTTATCGGATTACTTTAGTTATCTGATTTTTACTGTCCATGTACCTACTGTTGCCCCAAACCGCTTTCTCTCTTCTTCATGTAGATCATGGGTTTCAGCTTCAGCTTCCTGTTCTGTGCAACATATTTTGTTTTAAATTGTTCATCGCTGTAGCAACTGTCCTCATTCCTCATCATTCTAAAACCTATGAATTGACACTGCCAGTCCAGCCCCATGTATTGACCTTATTCCACGACACCTATTTTTGCATCTAAATGCTACTAAACTGCACTTTCTTTGTAGTGGCTAAAGGATTCCTATTCATTTCAATGGAGAATCTGAGAAAAGTTTTGCAGCTAAAATCTGATATAAAGTAGGCTGATTTGTGTAAAACGTTCTGTGTTCATGTGACCAACAAGTCAACACTGCATCGATTCTCCGGGAAGCTTTAAAACGGCTCTGTAGTCCCTATAGATTCCCTTATCGAATTCTCGGGAAGCTTTAAAACGGCTCTGTAGTCCCTATAGATTCCCTTATTTGCTGTTAAAATCAGCAGTCCCATGCAAAATAATACAACCCCAATGACGATGGCGGTGCCCACAGCAACTTGCGGGATGAGGTGAATAAGCTGTTCCAGTACAAAGATCCAGTAGTGTATTTGAGTGATTTTCTTCCCCACACAGAGAGCTCCTCCCTGAGTACATGTCCTCCGTGTGTTCCCTCATCAGGCTGTCAGCTAGAGCCCAGATTGATGGAGTCATTTTGTCTTTGCATCCTCGCTTTGGGACAGCTGTACAATGAGGGATGGACCACATTGTTCTGGTTAGCTGAAGTGGACAGTGTGAGGTCAGAGCTTGTAAGTGTTGTCCCCTGTTGATTAGTGTTGTCATGATACTAAAAAAAAAAAAAAACACTTAGAAAATAGAAAGTGATTTTCAACATTAAATAATAGTACGTTCTTTTATATTACCATGAGAGTGGTCCATGGGCGTATACTAGTCTGTGTGGTCTTATACTTGTTCTGATACTCAAGATGCTCAAGATCATTCTCAAGCTATTCAGGAAAGGTTCATTTCTGTCCTGTGAATGCAACTTTTTTAGTATTGATACCTGCTCAAGTGAGTATCTAGTTCCGATACTAGTTTTAGTATCGATTAGTATCTGATTTTGGATACTTTTGACAACCCTAGTGTTGATAGATAAGGGTTTAACATATATTTGTGGGAGAATAAATATTCATACTCTATCAAGCATTTATTTAATTAAATACCGGTGGCGGTACCTGCTTGTCTCCATGTCAATTTTAGTTTGTCATACTGCAGAACATTCTAGGCAAGCAGGTGGTATGCTGTCTACCAGAAAAGTTCCATGTTGTGCCTTTAACTTGTATTTTAATGATGTGGCTTTTCCCCCATTAGAAACAATGTACACTCTGCAGGATAGTGGACAGTGACAGAGAAGTTGAAGCTCAGTCTAAACCTGGCTCTGTTTAAAGAGCTGCACTCAGTGACTGTCAGGACAATGGAGACTGATGAGGCCCAGGTGCATGCTGGGAGGTCACTGCCCAATTTGGGGTCTGCTCCAAAGCCAGGCCTGTCACAATAGTACATAACTACATTCCCAGTTTTTATATTAATATGACTGAAACTGACATAGTGGCAGAGTTATTGGCATCCTGTTAGCTAGGTGTCTGCAATTACCAACAGCATCCCCTGAGTCACTGAATCAGATGTTGAGTTTGGTGAAATATTTCACTTGTGGATCAATAAAGTTTGTCTATATATAAAGTCTATATATTTGGGTTTTTGTGAGCAAATCCCATTTCCCAGTTCCATTTTTGCTATATTTGTATTTTGTAAACTTTAACCCTAAATATGGTAATCTTTTGAGAGCCCTGTTCCCAACCATACTGTCAGTTATACTGTTGTGCATGTGTCTTTTAAATCTGTGTAATCCCTCAGTCGTCCAGGTGTCTTTTAAACTATACATTAACCCTGGTATTTAATATTGTAACTTACAAACTTAATATTGTAACTTACAAATAGTGTTCATGCCTGGATGTGAAACAACTGAAGATCACACTGTCCTGATGTTCTAAATGGCACATGGGGCTCAGCAGTACCTAGCCTGAGGAATAACCTATTGCCCATGTTTTACGTTGATGGTGTAAGCACTAAAGGAAACCCAATCAGACACAGAGAGAACATGCATATTTACTTAGTCTGGTAGCTACCATCTTGTTATGATTCAGTCAACTTGGAAGACCAGTATTTTATTGGCAAAAAAATTTATATTTAGTTTTTCAATTAATAAAAAATGACATATTCATATATATTTTACATTTAGACCCCTCAAATATTTACTGCTCAAACTTTTTAACAAGAATTTTAAATCCTCTTGAGTTTAAACCAGCCTTACCATTGAACTATGTTTTTCAGATGAGCTTTCCAAGTTGGATAGGAGACCATCTGGCCTGTGTGCTCTTGTTAAATAGGAGCGCTCTGAACACTTGTATCAATAAAGCATGGATCTAGTCTCCAGTTTAGATACAGATGTTCAAAAACCCCATCACTTTGGCTCTGTCTCATGGTTTAGCTCAAAAGCTGCTAGTTGCTTCATTCTTGCAGTAGTCTACTTTGAGCCAAGATTTTTAAAAAGCAAGTTTACTACAAAATGGTTGCTTTGCTGATCAATGAAAAGAACTGAAGACAATCACAGAAATATAACACATTTCAAAATACAAAATTAGAATGATAAAATAGATTAAAGGACACATGCAAAATGGACCTCTTTGAGCTTTTAACCATGTAATATTGTTACATTAATCAAATACATACATGCAGTTGTATTTTTACTTCATTCATGCTTGTTTCATTAATCCACAAAATCCAAAGGCATCTTCTCTGAGCTCTTTAAAATGCTCGGTGCCTAGATTGTTGCGTCACAGGTAAAAATCCAGAATCTATTTTATTTCCTCATTGATCATTCCCCTTGCTGACAGCAGAGGGAACTCCAATGCCTAAATACTTCATTGGAAACGACGGTGTAGTTTATAAAGTCTGTTTTCCAAATGTAGAAAGACCAGTGTGTAGGTGGCAGAATGTAGGCGGACCAAAAGCATGTTTAATAGGGAAATAAAGCCACAAGAATGCATAATATGTGTTCTTTAATAATATGTGACTTTTTACAATTCAAAATATAGAATATGTTTCTTTCTTGTTGATTCCTTAATTTATTTTTTACTGAATCTCTACATTTAAAGTTATTCAGATCAAGTGGAACTGTAAGTTCTGGGAACATTTCAAGGGCAAGTGGGGAGGTTCATAAAACATTTGAGACTTTCTAATTCAAAAACCTTTTTCGTCCAAAAAGTATCAAAGTTCTTCGGAGATGTCTTTCATTTCAATAATATATTCTGCAGTCTTTGAAACCGAATCTTAAAATCTGTGTGTTCCTCGGGGCTGATCGTAGCAGCTCTAAAAGGACCCAGCTGCTCAGTGTTAAAGTGTGGAACAGACTGTCTCAGCTCAACACTGTGTCCTGACTCTGAATCACCAGAGATCACACCCAACATGAGAGAAATAACTAATCAAACACTTTGGGAAATAGTACTGCCTTGTCTCTAAATGTCCAAAATCTGTTCAGATGGGGGGGTTGGCACCATGGAGATTTCATTGTTTTGCCTGGAATGTTCCACAGTATGGTATTAAACCAGTCCATCTTGATTTTGTTCAGTTACATCTGTGTTTATTTAAAATACACTTGGCCTGGTGGCGGCACCTCCTTGTCTCCATGGAAATGGGTAAAATTCAATGTCATAATGTGGAACATTCCGGGGCAAAGCAATAATTACGAACACGGTGAAAAACAGATTAAGGTTGCTGGTTTAATTCTCATTCAACCATAAGTGTTGCCAAGTCCCCCTCTTCCCATTGCCAACTACAGTCACAGTATTATGGCCGGCTGTAATTGGAAGAGCATCTGACATAAAGAATTGCAAGCAGCCAAAACAAATACATACATAATGTTGTTTTTTCAAAGTTTTTATAATAAATGTTGAAACTTAAAATGCACACATATAGAACTTTTTAGACGTTTAAATGACTAAGTGACTTCAAAGGTGTTTTTTGAATAATGACATCACTTTCTAATTCTATTATGAAAAAACACATTAGTTCATTTGTGCCAACAGTAATGATGTTGAACTTTGTGCCAGTTTTTGTTTTGTGTGGATAGGTCCAGTAAGTACAGAGATATTAACCATTAAAATATGGCACCTGAATGCAGTCTATAGTAGCTGCCATTATAGTGTAACCCCATTGAATTATATCTAAAAACATTTATATCCTCTGAGCAGCCAAAACTAAAAAATCTTTTAAGTTAACATTGTGCTGCTGTTATAATTACTTAAAGCCCAGGAGTTCAGCTTTGGGGAATCAGATAAATCAAACTTACTTTTTAACTTTACATTATAACCAACAGCCTGCTCTCACCGTTTGTAATAGGACAATTACTCAAGAGAAATATAACGTTTTTTCACTGGCTGTTAACGAGAAGTTTTATTCAACTTCACAATTGATCTATAGCCTATAGTTTTAATTAATGTTCTCATGCAAACTGTATTCTCCAAACCCACTATTTCCACTATAGGAGGTAAGAGCAGTAAACACTCTGCCATTGGCCTGGAAAATGTATCTTAAACAAATTGAAATTGCACTTTGAATGGTCACATAGGGCAAATTACAAAAGGTTTAATTATTTACATAATATCATTTCATATCCAATGTTGTGTACTATGTAACGTATCTTCTTGTCTCCATGGATTTTTATTGCTTTTCTTAAAATGTTCTACATTACAGCATTAAATGTATCTATCTCCACACCAAGTTACAGGTCAGATCTGTGTGGAGGCGAGTCACAGTCAAAATGCATGTTTTTCAAGGTTCTGAGCAATAAAAACTTTTGATGAAATAAATAAAAAAATAAATAAGCTGCATGTAAAACTGTGGAACATTTCCAGGCAAAGCAATGACATCTCCATGGAGACAAGCAGGTGGCAGATTTTCCATCAGAAAAGTTGTATTGTGCACATTTATGATGTTGGATGTGTTTAAAACATGCAATCTGAATACAATATTCTTAGTTTTTCAGCTCCCTGTTTATGTGACAATACACCTACACTAGTACTTACATATAAACTCTATATGAACTCTGCATGGCTCCTTGTTGAACTTAACAGCTGACATTACACTACATCAGTCCTTTGAAATCCTCCTTCGCGTTTCCGGCTCTGATCTGCCAACTGCCGCTTCAGGTTTTGTTCCTCAAAAGAATCCTGCCGTTCCTCCTCTACTCCTATATCCAGTTATAACATTCGCTTTCTCCCATCTCTCTACAGTGGTCGGGGTATCACTTATCTCGCTCCTCTGGGCTCTTTTCCCATTGCTTTTGCTCGTTAATTCAATACTAAGTCTGATATGTTGGAAATGATATTCACGACTTAAACTTGCTGCTTAGTGTAACTCAGCTTGACTTGTTTAATTAAAGGGCTGTAAGTTCTGCTTTGGATGGATAATAGTCTCATTTTGCTCATTTGGTGAACAGCTTGAGGTTATAGAAATAAAAGATTAAGCTTGAGTTGTTAAATTTAAAGTAAGATTTATACCTAATTCTTATACTATCATTCCAATGTCATAAAAGTAGCTGACAGCTGCTCTATATGTAACTTTTTTGTTTGTCTCCATGGAGATGTAGGCCTATTTAGAATGCAAGCTTTTATGGGAATGTTTTATTTTTTTCTGATGCTGTGATTGACGCAATTCATTAGCATGTAATGTTGTCTCCTGCCA